>JALDNG010000280.1:0-288975 GCA_024349245.1 Neodontobutis hainanensis
CTTTCATCACCACATTTAAAGGTTAAACTTACATTTTAAAATCGACGTATAATCTGATTAGTTCTATCTTCTTAAAACCAATTCAAAAAACAATAAATTTAATGGCCCATTCAGGTATTTGACTTTTGTCCCGATTTTCTTTAAACACCCGTTCTCCTTTTAATTTAATCACCAGCGAATTTATAATTTCTTGTTCTTCGCCAGTTAGTTTTGTTTCTTTCCATTAAAACTTTATGACTTGCAAACTGAATTATCTTTCTTATATCGTTCTGGGTTCTTTGAAATACTTGTGCTTTACTGGCAAAGACAAATTTTACTGAGTCTAAAATAAAAATCTCATCCTTTGTAGGCGTCAAATGTTTCTAGAAAACTGAACTAACAGAGATCTCCTTTGAGGTTTTTAAGTCTATACTTTTCATCGAATTACCCAAAGAAATGTTTCACAGTTTTTACACACTCTGTGCTAAATCCAGGAAAACCATAACTAAGAGCTGTGCTGCCTGAGGAGTTCTGAGATGGGAGGTTTCTGAGAACTATCGTTTATTTCAAGTTTTCGTCAGCAGAGTTTTGGAACTACTTAAAAAATACTGTTATCAGGCAGGCACAAACATCGACACGTTCTGTAAATACTTTTATCGTGGTTCTCGCGTTTAGCCGAATAAAATGGAAAGTACAGTGGGAAGTTTCATCTTGACCATTTAACTTTCACCTCGAGTTCCTCCGGCTGTTTGACGGCGTTGGAAGATTTTTTGTTTCTTAACTTACTTTTTACTGACGAGTTCATGATCTAACATAATAATTAAAATCTATGTTATAAATATGATTTGTAAAAAAGCTAGATGACGACATATTCAATAAATACTTTGCCCAAAATACATTAACCCAAAAAGAATCTCCTCAGGATTCCTTGACGGTGGGAAATGTAACCAGCTGGATAACCTTCAGGATATTCAGCAAGAGGGTGGTATATCCGAAGAGGATATCAGCTCTGACACATTACAACCTTGTAAAAAGAGATTTAAATACAATATCGTGAAGCAAATAGATTCTGGGCGCTTTTCGGATGTACGATAGGTTTATTGTGAGCATAGCTATCGATTGTGAAAAAAATAAGAGGCAATAATTTCCTTTTAGTGACAATTTTCAACAAGTCTACACTTGAAGAAATCAAAAAAATTGGAGTTATCAAACAAGTAGACAAGATTTTATGTGAAACCAAAGAATGCCCATTCATTATTAACCTACGAAAAAAAATCCTCTCTGGAGTCACTTCTTCCAAATAACATTAGAATGAGATCTGGTTTCTTCTAGAATTCTCTGAAGAGGTTAAGCTGTCCGCGTACATGACTAAGAGCACGAAATTCTCAAAAAATACAATTTTGTAACTACTTTACAACTACTTAAAGGTTCATTGCATCCGAACTGTTCTGCGCCGTACGCTTTTTGCACGAAAGAATGATAATATTTCGGTGACGTGAAATTTTAAATTCAGTTCGATTCATCACGAAGACGTTTACATTGATAAGGAAGGCCACGTGAAGCTAATAGACTTTTCAAGGTCAAAAAGGCTTTCCGTCAACGAAACTCGAACGTTTACCTTTTTTGGAAATAAATCCTACACAGCGCCAGAAATGGTTTTATCGAAGCCCTACACCTATGCAGTTGACTGGTGGTCCTTCGGAGTTTTACTGTTCGCCCTTCTTTTCGGAAAAGTAAAGGATTTTAATTTAAAGGTTCCATTCGATGAACATACCGAAACTGAAACGTTTCAGAAAGTACTTTTTGAGATTCCCAAAATCCCTTCGTCGGCAGGGGGAGAAACTGAAGATCTACTCCTTCAAGTGAAGGGAAATCGCTCAATTTTAGCTTCTCGACAAGGATCCTTATTTCAGACTCGGTTCTTACTGTTTGAATGGGCACGATGAAATTTCTTCACATCCGTTTTTCAAAGGCATAAACTGGGATTTGGCAGATGCACGAGCCCAAAGATCCCCGTTTGTTCAAAATGAAGTTAAGTGTGCTATTGTGAACGTAGAAAGAGTCAAGTAGTGATATAAAAATAAAAAACTTTTCAAGTACTCTAATATTTTAATACTTTGGTTCAAGGGATTCCCGTACAAGCAAAGATTATGCCATTAGTAAATATTTCCCTTCTAGTTGAAACTTACACTCACTGAAAAAGTGCTTGAACATTTTGAAACATCCATTTAGCAATTCTATCATTTTTTCAGTTTTGAAGTCCAATTCGTTATTTATGCGACAAAGGATTCGAATTAAGCTGAAAAATAACCTTGAACAAAAAATACTTTAAATCACACGTGGTTGGTTTTTCTCAAGTCAGAGTGTTGTTATTTGTCGAGGCTTAGGATAAATGCTTGCGTTATCAATTCGACCTTGGATCCTCCATTCAGTTTTGAAATTCTATCTTCAAGCAAGAACGATCGGGAGTAAATATAGTCGGAACCGAGTTAACCATAAAAATGCCAATTTAATAAGATTTACGTGAAAGAATTATCAAAATAAGTTTTAACAGACTATTTTTATGACAAATTTTTTAACGGTTGCTTCTTTTATGAACTAGACCATGACAATAATTGGCCGGTGGTAAATTTCGGTAATTTTATACGCCCGACTCGTCGAGTTTAAACGCGCGACTTTCTGATTTTGTTGTTGTGTCTTCTTCGTGTAGCTTTTAAGGACAAACTGGGAAAAAGAATTAAACTCTCGGTTCTCACGTGTAGGAGGTTATTAGTTTCGTCAGGTTTGTCTTTCTAAGATTCATTAGAAATCAAAATGTTTTCTATTTTTAATATTCTTCAATTCATCAGAAAGCGTAACGTTGAAACTGTCCAGGTGGATACCAGAGTTGACCCAGAGAATTTCGTTCGAGATGCAATCATATTGAAATCCTGAAATTTGTCATGAACTAACGTGACATGTAATAGCATATTTCTGGTGATTGCTAACTTGGTAATTTTTTAAAAATACAAGAACATCATAGATAATAGTTTAAAAGCTATGATATGGTGTTTGCCATCGTTTGACAACATCAACAGTCTATTTAGATGTAGCTACGGAAAGATATGTTTTCCAACAATTTTTCCTCTCTCAAAGAAGAAATAAATTTCAAAGACAGTGAGGGCATTGTTGTGGCGAATTAAAATTACCAGCCTGGAGGTGCTTCTTACATTCATTTTATCTCGCCGAGTAGTATGTGCCGGTGCTAGTCATTAAATAGATAGAAGGGTTCTTTTATATTGATTATTCTAACGTTTTTGCCAGCTTAAAATCGTTTGTGTGATGTTCATATCAGATGAAAGTTCATTTTGAACATTTATCCACGAAACCAATAGAATCACTACATGGACTCCGATCAACAAAACAGTAACTACCAAAATATTTTGAGGGAGTTTGATTAAAACTGTGAAGGGGGACTTCTAGATATGCTGAAACACGTCGTGGAAATCAGACCATGGTACAATAGATCAAGCATGACATTTCAGACGCTTATTTAATGTGATTTCAAAAAAGCATAAAGGCGTTCACAACTTATCGGAGTCTAAGTTTTACTTTTCAATTCGAACGTGAGATAACTTGAAAACAACCAAATTGTGCCTTCCTTTGTTTTTATCGACTTAGACGGACTAGCCTTGGGAATCTTCATCATATTTTACAGTTATAAGAGTTTATTTCCAATTTCGTATCTTTAACACTTTCACATGTGTCGAAATTAACGCGTCCCACAACTTAAGCATTGGCCGTCTCTAGGTGCGCCATTTTTAAAGTATATGAAATCTATATTTTAACATTAATGTTAAATTTATTCAAACTCAACTCCTTTTCTCAATCAGTCGTATAAAAAATCGGCTGTGCTACTGGTTAATATGCTCTGTGCACCCAGAGGAGGGAAATTGGCAACTTCTAGAATTGCGCAAGATAATTTTTTTCATTTTCAGAAAACATATAATCGAAAATAAATTGCGCCTCACCATTTCCTCTCTGTATTTTGATAAAGTCAAAAATTAACTGTTAAACATTTTTTATCATCTTCATTTTCCCTTTTCGTCAAAAAGATGAAATAGTGGGGTGTTTCTGAACTGGAAACGAATACTTTGTGAACTTATCTTTCAGAAAGTGATTTAAAATTATCAAAAAAACTAAATTCCAAAAGTCTTGTGGAAATTACGAAAATTTTGTGAATAAAACGGTGAAAACACTTTGAAAGTTGGAATCATAAAAAGCCAAAGTTTGATGAAGATTAAAGTATCCATACACAAAGTAAACCATTCACAATGGTTACTCTCGTCGTTATTCTCCTATTCTTCTCAAAATTTTAAATTATTCTTTTCGATCCAGATCGCTCGCCAATGAAAATGATTATAATTATGACGATGACTCAAAATATTCCAGACCAAAAGCTTTAAGCTTCATAACATTGAATTATCATACCCCTCAATTCAGACAACTCAAAACCTATACGATGGTTAAAACCTTCAAACTACAAAGTATTTTCAAACCGATATCAAATATGAAACTCGTGATATTTACGCTAAGTATAGTATGTTAACATTTAATATTCTCGAATGTTGAACAAATGTGCTTCAATTCTATTGGGAGTCACATCTATCAGATTTCAAACTAATAATACAAGGCAAAAAGAAACTTTTTATCGATACAAACTAAAATTATTATGAAATTAATGATTGCCAAATTTTAAAAGATTGTCTGTAAGAGAAGTATCTTCCTTCTTTTTTGTATATATGTTAGGTGTTTTAGTGATTGGAGTAAGAGATGTGCGACTACTTCCGGGAGTAGAGATGGGAGTTAACCCTGGAGTTTGGGCTGATCTAAGAGGGGTTGGGGTAGAAATTCCAGTTTTACTTGCCAAAAGTTGAGCTGCAGGAGAAAGATATTTTAATCTCTGGGACGGAGTTAATGGGGTACGACGATCCTTTACTTTTTTACGAATTTTAGCAGGTTGGACTGCCTTTTTCCTTTTTTTGATATTTTCTGAGTCGAGTTTAAACAAAAGTTCTTCACGAGCAGGAGTGTCGGGAATTTTGAACGATGGTCCAGGCGTGTCAATCCTAAGGGGAGTTGCTCCAATTTCTCCCCATGTCATAAGTGGAGATTCGCCAACGCCTGATATTGATATTTAAAACCAACCTGGTGCAGGAGAAGGAGTACAAACCATTGAATAAGCATTCGCTTCTGGAACGTCATGAGTTTTCCCATCGACACCTATCCGGCCAGATGGAATCGACGCCTTGGTTTTTGATGAACGTATAGCTTGAGATAGAATTTCAATTCCTTTCGTGTGATCTTGGTTTATCCTGGTGTTTTCATGTTGAATTATAGGTTTTGCACTCATTATATCGGCGATTTCCAATTCGGTGTATGGTGCATGATCTGCACTGAACATTAAAGGATTTCTTTTATCGAATTTCATTGCATTTGCTATCATAAAGCTTTTGATTGGTTGATTGAGACTGACAACAGGCATGAGTTTCGAATCTAAAATATGATTGAGAATAATTTTCTAAAAATTTTAAATCCGGAATTTTAATCCATAAAAATGAAAATCAAGATTTTCACATCTTCAAAAATCGAACAAGTTTAAATTTCTTGTTTAATAAATTTATTTTTAAATCTAGAAACTCCTATAAACTCATTAGACCTTGTTTCAATGAAGTGTACAATCATGGATCTAACATTCATAAAAAAATAAATAGTGAGGATTTTGACATTTTAAAAATCAAAGGGAAAAAAACATGGGAACTGGCTCACAGTTGACCTTTAAATTATACGTCGAAGATATAAATTGAAACAATATATTTTAACTTTTTTTGTATGAAATTTAAATAAGAGTAATGTGAAATATTTTAAAAAGCAGAAGATAAAAAAATTAAATATTCTAATAAATCACGACAAGAGAATAAATAATTATTGGTGTAATTAATTGTCTCATACAGAAATTATAATATAAAACTATAAAATAAATGATCAAATGTTTTATAACATAATTAAAAAAATGAAAGTGACAACTATGTACGGCTGATTAGAATCCTAAATATTCGAGTTTATCAAAGAGATTTCACAAAAAGATAAGAGTACGTAAAAAAAAGAATATTTTATGAATGAGATCAGTTAAAATACAAAAAGGCAAACTGAATTTTTTATCTTGAGACAATTTTATCATATTGTAAAAGTTAAACTTTAAAAAAATCGAAAAAATAAACTTAGTTGGAATGTTTATTTTATAAAATTATAAAAATAATAATTGCAAAGGAATAAAAGAAGTCAGAATAAAATGTTTCTCACGCACAAGATATTCAATTACATTGAAATGATTTAAAAATAATGATTTCATATTATAAACCAAATGAATTTTTTTAATTTTTTAGGACAACTTGTCATGGGTAGAAGTATCAAATATTTATTTTGAACATAAAACTGAACGACTATGTATACGTCTTTTAAGTCAAAATGAGTTAAAATGTTATTAAACCATTTGTAAAATGAGAAGAGATTGAAATCTCTAACAACAAAAATGTATATCTATTAATTAGCTTTATATATGCAAAATAAACTGACTCAAATAAATTCCACAAAAAATTAAGTTATTGATGAGAATTGAAATTTATCACAGAACGCGCATTTTTCGATTTCATGTCTTGATCAGAGTTTTAAATTGTTTAAAAGTCAGGGGAATTCTAAAATGAAAAAATTATGTAGAAGCTGCGATTTTGTGTTAAAATGAAAAAAAATCATCGTTATTAATCGAATTACGTTATTAAGACGATAAAATTTGAATTTTGACGAATGAGAAAATGTGAAGATTATCAAGCTAAGAAAGTAAACACTAAATAATAAAAATTCAGAGTTAAAGAGTTGTGAAAAGATTTTATGTTTTCGATAAAATATTCCTGGAATCATAATAAATTCAATTTCTTCCAAACGTAAAATAATTAGATATGATATATGATCCACTTAAACACAATTTAAATTTTTAAGAATTTATTTTATCTCAATTTACCTTCAAGTAACCTAATAAACTCTTTATTTTTATCTAAACTCAAAAATTAGATTAATATGCTTGAAAAATGGGCCATTCTGAAGCTGCGAAAAGTGAATCAATGGGTAAATGGTAAATGAAAAATCACGAAATAAATTTAAAAACTGGGAATACTTGTTTCAATTTTGCTCTAGAATTGGCATTTTAATTTAAAGGAGGTAATCAGCAAATCTGTTACGAGTTCAAAGAAGTGCAAAAAAGAATGCCACTTTCTATTAGTTCGTTTGAGTTGAATTAAAACTTTTAATATTGATGATATTTTAATGAATATTATAAAAATCAACCTGAAGAGCGTCTAAAGTTGGTCAATGCTAAAACATCAGATTCGTATAACCACCAGTATTGTTTTCGTAATTTTTCTCGAGATTCTTCGACGATTTGATTGAATGAAACATTATCCTCGCTTGTATATCGATGCAAAAAATCATCAAGGGTCTCTTCATTTTGGGGCCTGTCAGAGGTTTCTTCTTCAATAGAGCGCCCCCACTTTTCTTGAATTTCACCAATTTTGTTGATATCTCCACTCTCGACGGCTTCTTGATATTCGGTTCGCATTCTTAAACGTTTTAAATGTGGGAAAAAATCGCGCTCTACAATTTGCTCAATTTTCTTAAAATAAGAATTTATAAAATACAGAAACATATTCTTCTTCTTTTAAAATGATTTTGGGTGGTGTCCTGGCCTGAGGATTTTTATTTTTCTGCTCAAACTCTATTAATTCAAGCTTTGGCGATTCCTTATCGGACATTTGCCCCGACATCTTCCGGGATTTGCCGACTCCCAAAATATCGATATTTTCCGAGTTCAACAATAAAAGGAATGACGAGTTTTGTCAAAATTATTCTTAAAATACACCAGCTTGATCAACTATTTGTGATATCAAGGGTCATCTGTGATATACTTATCGTTCTTAGACGCCATTTTTTGGTAAATGCCTAAAAAGTTTTCTTTATCTGGCTCTCCTGAATATGGTAAATAATTTGCCTTGATAATCTTCTAAAAGTTTAAAGTTTGTCAATAATATCTTATCTCTCAAATTTTCGAGGTTAAGACTTTTGGTAACTACAATTTTGTGGGATGTCTTTGAAGGAATTTTGTCGTGTCCGATCGCGTAGTTTCGTTTTGAGTTTAATTGAAATTTATCTATAGTAAAAATTAAAATATCATGAATTTGAAGTTTCTTAGAAATGTGATCGTCTGTGTTTTCAGTAATACTTATTTCTTTGTTAAACATGTATTATGTAAGACTAGCTATATAAAACAGTTGATTACGGCCTATAATGAAAGGTTTCTGCTTTACTAATAGTAGGAATTATACTTTTTAAAACAGTTCGAGGCGTTTTACCTTTGGAATAGGCATGTGGTTTTATCTAAAGTTAGAATTAAGTGGTTCATAGTATATATATGTATAATGCTCCATACCCTATCATTGTTCAAAAGAAATAATAGCTCAATTGACATTAAAATATTACGTAGATTTCCAAAGCTCTTAAGGCAAAACTTTATTCCGACACGTTGACGGCCATTATTCCATGAATATCTCCATATAATACTCTTGTAAAGTTATCACCCTCTGTATAAGTTATTTGAACTTTTCACCCACTTAAAAACATTTAGTATATAATTTTAATATTTGATGATTTTTGAATTTTCATGGAAACTAGAGTAGAGATTGCCTTTAGCGTAGATTTTTTTCGTAAATTGGCAACATAATGCGCTAGTTTGAAAGACAAGAAAATTTTTGTGGCCAAGTAAGAATAAATTAAAGCTTGAGTCAAAATTATCCATTTTTGTTGTCAATAATTTTTTCAAATGCCGAATTCATGGAGAAATGTAAACGCACCGTGTTGTTTCGATGAATAAAAAATGACACTGATGACTTACATTTACGAGCTTCTAAAACCTACAGTATTTTTTGATATTTTCCAATTTAATTTTTAAGTAAAACAAGTTTGCGAAATCACAAATACGTCTGACGATAAAGCAGAGATTTCAAAATTAACCATTAATAATTTGAATGTTTGCACGTTTGCACTTATATGTTTTGTTAAGTTTGGAAAATAAAACTTTAAAATTTGGTTTTTGTCAAATCCGAGAATAAGTGAAGGCAACATTAAGAGTGGTCGAAAATAGTTTAAGTTGCCAAACTTTTAAAATTTAACTTTTTGCAGGATGGATTGTAATCTTACGCAGTTTCGGGTCTGTTCTGGAAGTATTTTTTTAAAATACAAATGACATCAACTTATATCTTTGTGATTGTCCACCATGCCTACAAATATTCAGCTAATTTACAACACAAGGGTTCATTCTTATTGCCTTTATCTCTTGAGGCACTTTTTAACTGGGTGATGTTTCGGTTTGACTTTTAAAATTTAAATGTGGTGCAGTTCTGAAAATAGGTTACTTTCGCTGAATCAGTTTCAGTTAAGTGCCGTACGCCGATTAAAATTGCAAAACAGAATTAACTTAAAATAAAGTAGACCTGATTTTCATTTAAACAGACGATATTTAGCTTTTATGTCAAGTGCCTTCCTGTAAGTTGTATAAGAACCTTACATTCTATAAATTTGTGAATTGAGATAAATTTCCAAGTTGAAGTAACAGTGGCATTAACCACTCTTCGACCGAATTTAAGTTGTGTTTTGAACATGAGAAATGAAGTAGTTTGTCGATAATTTCAAATGTTTTAAACTGAGTGAATTTTTGTGGGGAATGGATGATTCAACTCTATCCTGGAACGTTCTAAAGGTTTGCGTTAATTTAAGCTCGTTCACGAGGCTCTGTTCAATCGGTTTTGCCTTTCGGAACCCCCTTCCAGATGTGTGCACCGAGTGTTGAGTAGTGTGGGGTTTCCACCCTCTCCTATGCCCTTTAGGTAGAACGTACATCTCCGGTATAAGTTCACTTGGAGGTAACGACGTCTCTTCTAGCCAAGTCAACGGAGGAGAGCCCTCGGTACCACGTCAAAATAAGCCAGAAAAGAAGTTAATCCGCTTTAAATTTGTACGTGCAGATACTTTAATGAATTTTCAACCAACTCTATTGATATCGTCATTCGTTAGTAGTTTAAAAATTGCAAATGATCTCTTGGCCAGGTACATTCGTAGCAAGTAGTTGAAGGAGAAATTGTTTAAATTTGTTTGCTTTTAATGATGATGCCATTTATCTGGGGGAAGCTGTTTGACAAGTTCTTAGTTGTCTAGTAAAAATATAGTTTGATAAATTGTCATATGAATGTCGAATTTGTACTTTTTGAAGGACATTCCCTCCTTTTTACATTTGTCTTCTCTTTTGCTTAAACTGAAATTTAACATATTTAAAAACGCGCCAATCGGTGTTTTTTCACAAAAAAGGTTTTGAAATTCATGTTGGATATTCCATCTTGCTATCTGTTTGATAAATTTATCTAAGTATCAGAAATTAAAATATTATTTAGAGTATCAACTGATGAAATATTTAGTTGCAAATCAATTTCAAGCAATCCTATCAAATGGTGATAACTGTAAATTTTAAATTACTTCGTTGGGATGGAAATAAACCACAAAGTAAAGAACGTTGAAGCAATCAATTATAATCGGTATCGTAATGTATTCTGTCGTCATTGTTATTTTATAAATCATCAATTAAGGTCCTCTTTTCCAGGAGTGGACCATTTCATCTTATTTCTTTTGTTTTTTTGGTGCGGTATATTCTTCCTTGGGCAATGGGTTTGCATATAATGTGGAATATGAGTGTTTTATCCTTATCCTATGGTTTTGAATGAACACATAATGTGAGTATAGACTCACCAGGAGGAGATTGCTCCGATTCCGTTCCACCTACACAACTCTCGTCAAATTTTTTCAATAAAGGCCTTTTGTTTCTTTAGGCGTGACCCAACTCCTTCCTGTTTGCGTGTCGATGTCAATTAAAGACTTTTTGGCATCAAATAGAGTGGACATGTGTCACACGACGATTAACTTATTCATGATCATTTATAAAATAAACTCATAAAAACAAGTTGATAGATTTCAAAAATCATGGCTTGTCAAAAATATTCCCGTTGAAATACTGGATGTTTAAGTGTTTTGTGCCTTTCTCGATTGTTGGATTATTTTATTCTTTATTTTGTGATCTCGTCGTCGTTGAAATTCCTAAAATGTGGGTTGTTGCTTTTTAGGTTATTAAGGAAAGGCAAAAGTGAAAGACAATTAACCAACTTGTAAACAGCGAATTCATGAGTTAAAACTGTCTTTGCACGTTTTTTGAACTGTTATGACCGAAAGAAGTTTGTAAATTCATGATTACTGTTGATAATTTTTTATAAAAATGTTAATGCGGGTTCAAATAAGTTGCAAGGAAAGTTAATCTAATTTAGTGTGGTACAAAGTCGTATGGGTATGATTAATACTAAGTCGGAACAACTTTCCTTTAACAAACTGGACTCAAATTTGATGCCCACTGCAGAAAGTGCAATCATTGAAAATGATATTTCATCATAGACGTTTCATTTGTATTTTTTCGCATGGATTCGTTCAATCGGAATGCTGACATGAACGTATTGAATTAATTCGGAATTTTAACTAACGTCTTTAATAGCCTCTATTTGTGTAAGGTAGGGCATCTGCAGTGTAGACACTTCTATTCTTACGTAAAGATAGGAAGAAATTAAGCCGGTTTTTACTTCTTTGATGGCCAGTTAAACCATTTAACATCTTTTAAAATTGTTTATTCAACACAAAAGGAAATTGTGTGCTTTTTAAATGTTTTTAAGGTTAATTTAACGAAACTTACTTGGCTTAAATTTCGTAGACTTTTACAAGTACTTGAATCATAGGTTCTGTCGAAACCATCATTTTTTGATGAATGGCGATTTATTTATCAGATTTAAAATTTCAAAATTTTCGTTTTCAGATATTTTGCGAAGTTAAAACCGCGATACAGAATTGTCCGTTAAAAAGTTTATTAAAAGATCTTTGTCTGGAATTTCGGCAAGTTTTTATGAGGATTGGCATATTTTTTTATGAGAAGATGGTCTGGAGTGAAGCTAGCGCGAGTTGTGTTTATAATCATACTAAGATATGACCTGGACCTTTCCTGTCATTTTGAAATCTTAATCGTGAGTAGATTCGTCAAACAAAATTTTGATCCTCCGTCGTTTATGTAAATTAAGGGCTGATTATCATATCCAATTGAATTCGTCTCAAACAAGTATGAAATAACTTTTTTACTGACAACGATATTGTGAGATTTCTTCGCTTGTCGCAGAAAATGTCACCTTCTTTTGACTCAAAATCATGCTCACGTATTGTACGACGAGTTATTTATCTCCTCCCTTTCGTGTTGCGGCTGGATTACACCAATAAGAGATGCGCGGGCTTTTATTTGGATAACTATTTCGAGTGCCGGAGTACAGCAGTATCAATAGGCCTGAAAAAATGAAACTCTAAAGGTTTCGAAAATACCAATATTGAAGTTATTCTTTTCCATGTAAACATTTTTTCATCAAACCTGAGTGAAAGTACTCAATTTGGCCCAATGTTGTTGAGCACAAACGATAGAAGGAACAGAATGTTGGGGGAATCGAGAACCATTATTCGATTTTTGGTTTGGTTAATTCATGATATTTGCTGTTTTGGAAAATTTTGACCTCACGTTGATTCATATTAAATCCCTTATATTATATTTAAATAAAGAAACTTTTCCACTTTTGATACCCGAATGATGATATCCATGTTAAGTTGTTTGCAGAGATTCCAGGAGGCTCGTTAGAGTATCGCTGAATGAGACAAAATCGTCGAGATCATCAAAGATGCCGGTTCCATTCAACGTTCCGAGAAATTTTGCCAACGAATTGCTGTCACGTATTAGGTACGTCTCATGAAAATACACAATACCAGATAGTGTTATGATCGAAGTTTTCTCTTTATCTTCGTTTATAAATTGTGTTTTCCACAACTTGGTTGTTGCTAAGGTTCAGCGGATATGACCATTTAGCTCCTCAACACAAATCGAGAATATTCCCGATGCTTAGAAGTGGGTTAGCTTCAACACTCATGTCCCATTGTGTTTTCCATAATCAACGTAAATTTTGGAAATCTCATCTTGCTTCTCCACCACGACTATCACGGTTTCCCAGCTTGATGATGATTTCTTCTGTGGTTTATATATTTTCATACAATCCGAAATTTCTTTTAACTGACTGTGGTAGCATCAGGGTAGCGCTTACAAGGCTGGGTAACTGGACAGAGTCATCAATGGGAAATTCTCGCTTTGCCTGTTTGTCAAACTAGATTGATTTTGGGGAATTATTTTTAAATTTGTGAGTAAACTCAAAATTTCTTCAACAACAGGTTTGAGATCTCTTACGTCAAAATAATCTTAAATAGGTAAATTTTATTCATCGATGGCCAATCTGTTTTCATACTTGATCTTCGATATGGGTAGAATTTGCATTGTGTGCTCCTGGTCTTTATCAGTTTAAATTTAAGCAATATAAAATCTTTTACTCAATAAAAATTTTAAAAACGCCGAAGCCAGTAAATTAATCCTTTCATTGTTGTGAATTCAAGTTGAGACGAACTCTAGTTAAAAATAATTTTGAAAATTACAAATAGTCGCAGAAACCAAAGGTCAACGTTGGGTGGAAATACTCTATTGATAACAGAAGTCGATAAATAAATGTTCTTTGAGTTCATTATTCGAAAAGTAGAAAACCTTTAAAAGTGACCACACAAGCATCATTGATTTGTTAGTATGTCTACTCTCAGCCCCATTGGGTGGCAGTTGATTTCTACTCATACTTAAATTTCAAAACATGATTGCAGCAGTCTCTTGCTAACCACACATGACGTCAAAACTCGTAGCATGTTGAGTTTTCAAGAAACGAGCTTTGTGTGGCTTCTTTCAGAGAGTTTATCTTTTCGCCTAAAGACGCAAACGCTAGTCCTTCTCTCTTCTAAACCGGTTAAATGGCAATACATGCTTCATTCTTAACGACGAACCTACGATTATTTGTGAACATAGATTCTGCAGCCTTGAAATAAACAAGAATAACCTTGAAAATGTGATCAGCCTTTCCCCCTGAATTGTGAAATCTGATGAGCCGTGATTAAATTACGACCTGGTAAACTCATCGGCTTTTTCCTTTTTTCAGCCTTTTAGAGGGTGCTTTTGCTATTCCTCGTATTGTCGCAAGTTTCAACCTGTAGTTGGTTTCACTTAAGTTTAGCGGGTTGAACATATGTTCCAACTGTTTTATAATCTTATATCTAAGGAAGAAGCTTTCTGATCTCTTTAAAAGTTTTGAAAATAAATCAATCCCCTACGACTGCGTTAAAGAAGAGACCAAGCACTGGCTAGAAACGAGGCCTTGAGTTTATCGCGTTATATTTGGAACTATTCAATCTAATACCTGAAACAATAGAGCAAAAAAGTATGTTTTGCCTCTCCCTTGGAGGGAAATATCGATTAAGGGTTCGTGCGAACCGCCCAATTGATGCTTTAAAAGCACATCAATCTATCTAACTTATAGCAAGTCTAATCTCCCCACCAAAATCATCAGTAACGTGTGTAATATCTTTGAGGAGAAAAATTTGATAAAATTCTATTATTGATCAAAAATCTATCAGTAAAAATAAGGAGAATTAAAATTTATCGGTTGATCACCTTCGTTCGATAGAAAACTACTGAAGTTCCGAATTTTGAGCATCAAATATTTTAGCAGTTATAACCCTTACATTTAATGTTTATTCTGAAGAGTGAAAAGGGAATTTAGCCATTTCAAAAGTTAATAATGAAGCAATTCTGTTTCTGGGAGAGAAGACTGATGACAGCGGCAGTTATGGGCGACTCGCAGTCTCAATAAACGACATGTATAAATTTTTAACTTTTCAGAAGCAAATCGCCAATGTCTCTTCCTTAAGGAATTATCTTTTCAGATTGATTGTATGCGTACTAACAAGATTTAAACGTGTACACAGCAATGTAATCAATCCTTATCTTAAAGATTGCTTAACAGTTAACAGATTCGTTCTCATTCAGCTGCACACGTTTTAATCCAAAGAACATACAGGATATCGTTTACAAACATGAAAATTAATTTTCTATGCGCCAAAGAACTAACTTATTTAACCGCGTTTATTTCATTTCAGAAACACGATTTATTGACTTGACATTGTTTGAGTTTTTACGGTAAACTACACGTGAGTTAATCAGTCAAAAATTGATAATTTTGGCATCTATTTCTCCATACACCTTTCAGGTAGATTGTTACACCTGGCGTCGTCACTGATACATTTACAGTTATGGGTTAAGCAAGATCACATGCTTGAACATCCGTCACGGTTTTATCTGATGCTGAATTATCATAAATTAGTTTAACCCTCATAAACGTACTTTCTTTTTTGTAATAACTAAATTAAATATATGTCCATGAATAATAATCATCATGTGAGCCAAACATGAATCCTATTTTGAAAATATTCTACATTATACATAAAAATGCACAAATTTCTTACCTTTCCACATCTAGTCTGCCAATTTGTTGATTATATTAATTTAATTTTTCAGGCAAAACGGTACGTAGAAAATTATGATGTCGAGGCTTGCATTTTTAAAAGAGAGACTCGCAAATAATACAGGTTCTTGTTTATTGTGAGTCTTGATGGTTTTCGAAACTCTTGTTTAAATTGTGAGTCATTACTTCGACTTTTGTATCATTAGGTTGTCTAAATTTAATACGATTTTAAGGAAACCTAGAGTTATAGACGCAACGATCTTCCTATGAATAAAAAAATCCTTCTCTTTATATTTTTTACCGGAATATTCCACGTATATTTTTTACATTATCGACAAATACCTTTACTCTATGAATAAGCAAACGAACGTCGCGCCACATACATAGCCTATTCGTGTTCGTAATTGAGAGCAAGATATTTTAAGAAACAAAATAACCCCATTACACACCATCAAGAGAAGCAAAACAGGAATGATTGATTTATCATTTTTAACGAACGCTAATTACTTGGAAAATGTTTTCTCCCTAAATTTTTGATGCTCGATAACCGCCTCAAACTCACTTTTAACCAGCAATATCAGATTTCAAGCTTTTGAGAGAATTTAATGTACCTTTCCCCTCTTCTGGTCAATAAAGTTGAGAGCTGACCAAAGATCTTTCGTATAACGTGATAAAAACCAATAGTAAGCTGGCAGATCTTTTCTCGGTTAAGAGTGAATGTTAACAACAACTTTCATGCGTGTATACACTTTTCGAGAATTAAACTTTTTATCGAAGTTCGCTTAAAACCCGTTTTAAAAGCAAAAAAACATAAATTGTAAACATTATAAATATCTGCCAACATTTAGTTTCTTACAGAAAAAGATTTTCAATCATCTTAAAATTAGATTATGCGTGCAAGTTAAACAAAACAAGTAGAGTTAGAAAAAGAAAAAAATTAAGTTTACAACGATTTAAGCATTTAAACGTGTAAAAGAATTAAGAAGGTTTAGGGATACACAAAGTATACATGTGAACAATTGAATATCCACGCGCGATATCGACTTGGCAAGTCCTCAAAACCTGTAACTTTGCAAGTTTAATTAACAGTTTGAATTCATTTTCAGATCTATTATATTTTTCATCTTTGACCTAATTATATAATTGTCATTTGAATCTATCCATGTCGTATCGGCGCAGTTTTCCTTGATCACAATGAAAGAAGAATCATTTGAGAGGGCATTTTTACATCGAGACAAAAAACGTACAACATTTTCTGTTTTAAAGAGTTTGAGTACCATTTGACAAATATCCAAGAACCCACTGAATCCATATAACGTCGTAATGCTTCTCGTCTGGTACAAACTATGTTTATATTTCCTCAAACATTCTCAAGAGGTGCTGTAAAAAACCGAAACGAAGCATGGTCTTTTTATTAGAATAATATACCTTTCAGTAATGATCTTGCTGCATTAATATAATTCTGATCTTTATCCACCAAGTCGATATTTTTAACGTATTTACTAAGGAGCTCATGAGTAACTCTGCCAACACCACACCCAACATCTTTAAATGAGTTTAACTCGTACCCAAACCATTTTTGAAACGTTTTACTCCCATATTTTTCCTTTTAACAGAATGCAAAAATTACATTATTTGATTGAGAGCAAATGAAGACGTTTTGATATCTAAAGGAGAAATCTCAACGCCATCACAAAGTAAGTGATTGCGTTTCAGCATTCTCTTTTCGTTAGATATATTCACAAATACGTTGAGTCTTGCTCTAGACTTAGTGGGATGGTCAACATTTTGCATTGATAAAAAATTCCGAAATTGTTCGTTGTGGTCCGCTATTAATGGAAACTTATGTTAAGAAAGGCACGTATAAATTAAAACGTTTGATTTTTTTGCCTATATTCTAGCTGTTTTTTATCAAGTTGATTTAGCTCTACTTTATAATGGGAACTAATTTAACGTTGAAACTAATAAATAATGAGATTTTAAATTTCATAAACGTATGTTTGAGATAAAAGCAAAGGAACTGATCTGTCCCAATGATTACCACAAAATAGTTAAGAATACTTTTATGCCTTAACAGTGGTGTGTCTGGCTAGAATATAAATATGTTCAATTACTTTATTTTGGCTGTTACAAAACATACTAGTTTTCAGGTTAAGAACTTTTATGAAAAATAAAGAAATATAAATGTTTCAGAATTCACAAAATATTCAAAAATTGTTATCAGTATTACGCATTAAGTGTAAAAATTTTCATGGTGTATATGGTGAAATGCGTTCTGGGAGTTAGAAATAGTTTTACCAAAAGATGTGATTTTTTATTATTTTTTTTAAATTTATGATGGTGTAAGCTAATAAAAGAAAATGAAAATTACGTTTGATCGTTAAGGTTTACGATTGTTAGTGAAACTGGATAAATCAAATTGAAACCTCGAGATCACGAGCCATTTTGAATAGATAAAAACGCTAAATAATATTCCAGAATGATAAATCTAACGAATATTATTCTTTCGTTAAAAATATTACTTTCGAAGGAAATTTTTAGATGTCCTCATAAAAGATTATTCGTGACAAAATTGGATTTTCGTTTTCCTTATAAGTTGGGGACAAATGTTCAGCTTTTCGCTCCTCGAATTCGGAACGCGGATCAGAATGTCTTTTTTATTGTGGGAATATGTAATATTTAACGAGGAAAACTTCACAGGCGTGACCATAGGGAGTGATTTTTTAACATAACATACTTATTGGCCGAGTATTCTTAATCACTTGCAGAGGTGTAAACTCTTTGTGATGCTGACAAGATATGCTGTTTACTTCCATTTGGTGAAAATCTCATCTAATCATCGTGGTTATTTTTAAAATAGGATGTCGGTGTGTTTAGTCTCAGGTGTTAACCTTGAAAAACTCGAGTAGTTTGACTTAAAATCGATCGATTTAAATATCTATGGTAATTACACAAAGTAAATTGTGTGTTCTTTTAATGAAAAATAATGAAGTTTAGGTTTTATTGGTATTAATGTTGGATAAAAAGTTGGTTTAAAGATTAGTAACGAGTGAAAATGGAGCGAACCGCCAATTTTCTTGAAAGTATTCTTTTTTCATCGACCCATAAAGTTCGACCGACGGAACAGGAGCATTTTGTCAGTATGTTCAAAATGCATTTTCGTTTGCTTTCTCAGCATTATGAATCAAAGTTATGCTTGAAAGCGCTTAAAATTGTTAAGCTGTTAGGAAAGGACTTCGGCACAACGAATCCATCTTTATAATCTTGTATTATTGAAAGATAAATTCAAATCTGTTTGGAATTTATATGAGTGAAGTAGGAGGCGCCTTTAGAGAATTTACATGAACAAAAACTTAAGAAGATTTTATATATTTTCGGGTCGTCATGAATTCTTTCCATTCAGAGCAAAACTTCACTCTATGCATCGACTGTTTACACATTTATAAGTTCATTAAAGGTTAGGCTCATGTTTTTGAAATTTATAAGGCCGCGTAATTTGCACACTCCTATGCAGCATTGATGCATCGACCAGTCCACTAAAAATAACCTGATTGCACCGATTCTTAGTGAAATTCATCCAGGTTTGCAAAGGAAACAACTTGGTTTTTAAGGCCTGTTAGACAAAGCTGATCCCTCAAATATCTAATCAACGGGAATTCGAAAAAATTGATATCTCGTTTTTGGTTCGGGAATTCGTAATTTTGCCTACTTTAACAGAAATTCTTCAAAAGATGGCCGGTTATATCTTGATTCAATTCTACTGGCTTGAAGAATGTTTACTTCAATATAATGGTCAATTGTCAAACGAAAAATAAGACCCCTAATTTTAAAAGAACCTAAAACAGACAAAATTTTCCTCAACTCTCTAATTTAAAAGGACATTATTAAAAGTAAGTTTCATAACGTCATTCATTTTCGAAGGCTGAAAGGTACCACTGACGAATTAAAACATTCAAATCTCAAAAAATAAAAAGATTTTGATAACCCTAGAAATGGGCGTGTTATCATATTTCTGGTATCTTGGCGTTCAATAGAATTACCCCGTATTTTGGGGTTAGCGTTATTAAAGAAAATTTATTATAACTCTAAAAATTGAGTTTAAAATGTATTAATGTCAATATAAAGTTTTAATGGCCTTTATTCGGAGTTTTATGGAAGTAAAATTATTGGAAATTTTAAAAAATAGCGACAACTAAGGGAAGGTTTGAATATTCTTAAAATCCTTGACATGTGTGAACGAATGCTTAGCTTAACAGCTAAAAAATTGACTCTTTCGCTTTCCCCCGTATCAGTGAATTTAATTTAACAAAATAAAACAAACCATTGACCCAGAAACCCTTTGAAACGATTTATAAATGCGAGCTTACACGTGGCATGCCCTTAACATTATTATTATCAGTTAAGTTGAGCTCAAACGAAATAAAAAAACCTTGAGAGATTTAAAAACAGCAAAACAAGTTCCCTTCAAATCAACAGAAAATACGTTGTAAATTAAAATCCCATCCAAAATAACTCCCTCCCAGTCGTCAAATTTTTGAGAATGTGAAGTTTTATTTTTGAACATTATAAGACGACTTCCTTAAAACGCTACTACAACATCAGATAGTCTTTTAAAACATAAAGTTTTGAAAAAAGAAACTCTTCCCACAGATTGATAAAATAATAAAAGTTAATATTTGTATTACGCTTACTCTACTTGATTTTTAATTTTCGAACAAAACCACAGACAAACTTCGACTTATTAAATATACAGCTTGATCAACTCATCACTGACAGCACTTGGAGTGAGAATTCCAATGTCAGTGATGAGAAATTTAATGAGGTCTGGAGGTGTGTAATCAATATTGGGATGATCCTCAACTCGATCAGGCTGTTTTTTATCATACTTTGTGATATTAGGAACATCAATCTGTTTAAAAGGGTAATATCTAATGAATTTAAATGTTTCCACGGCCACATAAAAAGGAACTCGTAGATGATGTGCCAGAACTGCAGTTTGATACGTCCCAAGCTTATTTATGATTCCGCCAGATTCTACAACCCCTTCACATCCAACTAGAACGGCATTAATTCTTTCCATAACGTACCCGACAGCAGAATCAGCAATTAAAGTTGTCGGTATTCCACGAGAAAGTAATAATTCTTTCATCCGTACACCAGAATTGTCAGGACGTGTTTCGGGAACAAAAACCTCGAAATATTTTTTATTTTCCTTTGCATTCAGTAAAATCTCTAAAACTATCCGCGATTTTGAATGGGTCAAAATTTTCTTTTAACAAATTAACAAATACCCAACCGTTTTTTATGATAAATTGTCCATGCTCTGCGATTATTTTCTTTGCCCGAACACACTTGTCAATAAAGAGTTCGCCTTATTTCTAAATTTTGGCCTACCTCGATGCACTAGAACTTTTTTACACTCGTTAAAATTCTGATAATTACTAAACATACCGGATAATCCATATAAGAAAGAGTGATGTATCGCACAAACAGCTCGCAGCCGGAAGTAACGCTCATGTTAACGTTGTCACTTATCAATTTCTCAATTATTTCACGCATTCTAGTCTGCAATTCCACCATTGTTTCGGCAGTTAAGGATAATTTGTTTACTTTTAAATGTTCGAATAAAATAAAGCACCGTATTGACGGCACTCACGGCTGCAGGAATCTCTGGATTTTTTTTAACCTCATTCTTGTAAAATTCTAGATAAAAATCGACTAAAATTAAATTAAACACAAACCGTCTGTTTTATTTACCATTTTATTGTTGACATGCGCGAATATAAATATGTTCCATGTTTTTTCAGCATCAACAACTGACAGAAATTTTCTTATTTGAATTTTTTAAGTATGCATTCGTGAGGGGATGGTACTATAAAGTAGTTTACGTTTGAGAGTTTTCATAACTTTTCTCTCAACTAAGACCTCACGACAAAGATAAATGATAAACTTTAAATTTGTGAAAATTAATTTATTTTTTGATTTATGACCGATGAGAGTTTGTTCATTTATAATTTGTCAAAATCTTCAATTATTAAAGAAAATTTCTGCTGACCAGTACATGAGTATGAAAATCGACGGATGCATGAATTCAAAATAATTTCAAAAAATCAAGGAAAAAATATTTTTATACTTCATCAGCCGCTTATCGTGTTAATGTTTTTACTGCTTAAGACGTTTAAATTTGATGTTTAAACAGGTGGAATGAAAACATTGCTAGTTATGCAAGTACCATTGAAATAGCGGTTTTAGACAAAACCTGCAATCTTTTTTTCAAAGCTAATATAGGTTTTGATGGTACTAACTCGAGTGATTTAAGATGGTTGATGAGATAATTTATGAACTGACATAAATATGATCAAATAATATGGTTAATTTCAAAAATGTTCATTATTATCGTAGGTTTAAAGTTTTAAACGTTGGAATTTCCTCGGAAAAGCTATTTATGACGCAAGACTGATTTTTCCGATTTTTAACTTAAAAAGAGCATTAAGAAGTTTTATATCGTTTATAATTCAGAAATACGATAAAAACTGAGTAATATTTGTGAAAGTTTCTCATATTTTAGTTTCATCTAGAACGATGTCAAAATACTTATTTCATTTTTAACAAACATATTTTTGATCATGATCCTACAGAACTATCCTGTATTAATAATATTTAAAGTGGCTTTTGACTATCATTTTATAAAAGGTGGTAGTGGACCATCCTTTGATGTTATATAAATGAGAACAAGTTTACAGCGTATTTTCCGCGTCAAAGCATGAACATATACCCTCAATGTATTTTATGCAATCTATTTCGTTTTTCAATATTATTGAAGATATATTCATGATTATCGACCGAAATTTGAAAAGTTTAAGAGGTAAATTTACCTGAATTTTTAATGACAGTTCTTCTGGGTATTGTTACTGTCTGATTTATTCGAAAGAACAGCTCACTACGTTTGAAGTAATTTAAATTTTAGCGTACGCAATTATTTTTGATTTATACACAAAATAATGGTCGAACCATAATCATGAGAAAGATTTGATCTTCTGCAATTAAAATTTCATTAACTATGAAGTTATGTCGGCGAGGGTAAAATCTCTCCAAGTAATAGAATGGGATTTTAACATATCGAGTACACCGCCAAAACTGAAGTTTATTATCATCAAAGGTGCTATTGACTTTACGTGTTGTTGATTTTCAATATAATTTATTTTTTCAAACACATTAATTTGAACAATTTTGGATGAATTTTTGGCTGGAAATGATACATATGTTCGAGAAAGTAAAGGTCGGCGGCGATGTTGGAACGATAAAAAGCATTATGTATCCATTTAAGGATAAATATTCGTAGAAATTCCTCTTATCAGCAAATAGCCGAATATGTTAAAAACTAAAGCATTACTTCAATTTATAATATTTAAATGAGTGAATATGTTTCTCGTATTTCGTAAAGGGATAAATTAAACTAATCTATGATTTTTTACGCATATAAATCGATAAAAGAGTTGCCCTCGGAAATCGTCCTTCGAAGCAAAAAACTAAATTTTCGATGAACTGCAAAAAATTTGAAGTTATAAAAGTTAGAAACTATTTTTTGGTTTAGTTATGTGCCTATAAATCGATGAATTAATTTTAAATCTTTCCAAAGTTTTTTCAAATGAATCCTAGCGCTTCTTTATGTTGTACTCAAAAAAGATTACAGTTAGTAATACTTTCAAGTCTCAAACTAAATGGTAACTGTATGTCCAAAAGTTTCAGTTTATGAACTATTACAGTTTAATCATTATATCGCTTACTTCACCGGAGAATGTAGATGTAAATATGGCAAATCTTTGTATTGTATTTGCATTCTTATAAGTTTAATGAAATGGGCTTTGAGCCGAAAATTTTTACAGTGCACACGTTTACAGAGATCACAGTGACTTTACGATATCAAAGGTAACTCATACACACTTCCCCAATTTTCAGTTTGTAACGTTTTCAATTAGCTTTTAATTTAAACAGATTTTATAACTTTTATCGGAGGAAAAATAGTTACAATATTTGTTTAAATAGGAATTCAACTGGCTTTGTTTGATCTTAATGACATTAATTTATGATTTTTTCTCCCCTGCGATGAAGGGCCTCATTAACGAAAAAATCGATGAAATTCATTTGGCGTCCTCTTAACTGAAACCGACTCGGAGATTTTCCACCTCAGACAACAAGCTGTATCGTTCTAGGATTTTCGAAAACCAAAATTGTAATCCATGTGAAATAAAATTCTCGGGAAAATTAACGAATCATGCCTCATTATTTATTGACTATTTAGGTCAGTAGACATCAGATTAAATGTGCACATGCGATTTTTTCCTTTTGAATATTGGTACTGGAGGCTGATGAGGGTTATAAGTTTTTCACAGGAAGATGCACGACTATTTTTATTTCAGGAATTATGAGTAAAAATTTATTGAAAAAAGTAGTCGTTTATTGTTCATTTATCGACTCTGTGTTGCCAGCAATGAAGATTATTAAAGCACGAAGTTACGTGGGTTCATTTTTAATCTGTTGAAAAACTCACCCGAGGGAGCTCAACCCTCATTTCACCTTCTATCAAATCCTTATATCTAGTGGGGGCGGTTTTCGTTGACCTCCTCTCTGCATCAGACCTATGAAACGAAGTAAAAAACTTATTCTACAAAACACAAACAACCACGTCATTCTCAAATAAACTGAAGTTAAAAAATAATTTTTTTATATCTTATTCCTAGTTCTGAAAATCACTTTCAAAAATAGGCAAATACTCACACGCCATTACATGAAACGCCACTCTTTCTTCGAGAATCCTCAAATTGAAAAGTATAACCTATCGCTCGTTTAGAGTATTTTATAGGACGACTTTAAACCTAGCATAACATGGGCTTAATGCTTTGGGAATATGTTCCTCCTTCGAGCGAACATAATTCCAAGAGTGAGTAATCGTCGTGTTAATTATAGAGATGAAACAAGTTACTGTCAGCTCATCAGCATTTCGACTTGAAGGTTATCCCCGTCTGAATATTTGATACAAAATAGGGACAAGGGTGCAAATATAGCGAGATACACGAATATTAAAAATTAATCGCGCCCCTTCTTTGCACCACTCCCTAGGCCCTCACGCTATCGACTAAAGCTCCACGATTATATTTTCATTGTTTAAGCTTGCCTATCGGATTTTAAATTTTATGTCTGGGCTATCGAATGGTCGAGACGTACGGCCACGACCTGACAACGTAGTTCCAAACAATATTCATACCAATTCGACTGACATTTGGATTTGAGCAGTTAATTCATAAGTCCTTTTAAAAATGGATATTTTGATCTGTAAATCTTCTCATAAAAAAGAACTTTTTCAACGGGGAGTTAACCAAAAACAAAAAAAATCTATTTGGTCAATTATCGAAATGAGGTCATTTGTGAACCTTGCTTTTGACATTCCAACATGGCCGCACGAAACGGCACTCTGATTTCTGAACTGTACCCGCTAATTATTGGTTGATATTGCATAAATACCGAAAATTACTGAAACTCGTGGAAGACGGAACCAATTTTTTGAAAAAATAAAATTATTCTTCTTTGTTAGACAGGGCCTGAGACAACAGAAATAAGCCCAGCCACATGTGGCGAATATCCAAGGAAATCTCGAAAATAACGGATTATGTTTGAAAGTTCAAAGGGCTATATCTCTTACCATATGAATAACCTAAACCTATGATCAGTATATCGTAAATTAAAATAGAAAGAATTTAACTTATGACAGTGAAGAAGAGATGCAAAATATGCGACTCTTTCTAAATTCGTTGACAACTCATCGGAAGTACGCGCTCAGTAAAAAGAGGATTTAGCTTTAAGTTATCTGACGTTATGCCACAAAAAATTTTAACAATTTTTGACTCTACCCAGGTGCCGTGAAATCAAACCCCACTGAACCAACTCCTCATAAATACTGTTACCATAGGGGCAAGGAGAGGGCGGGAACCCTAACTGCCTGTAAACTAATTTATACACAAGAAAAAGGGCTCCGAAAGGTGCCAACTCGCTAAACGGCAGAACCTTGTAAGCAGAGCCTCACTGAAGAACGTAAGATAAACTAATACTTCCTTCTAAAGATGGCCTGATATGTTTTACTCATCCTTAACCTTCAAATAAATTGAATCAAACACCAAAGCTTTATAACATTATGGCGTTGAATGAGAATTTATGCATTGTTGGATGTAACTTTTGAAACAAAACAAAACACAAAACTCTCAAGTGATTAATGTACACTAAACGTGTTAAACTTATTTCTTGTTCTGATATGTCAAAATTAATTATGAAACTATGTGCCATCAGATCACATATCAAGTAAAGATCTGGAAATTTTTAATGTTTATGTATTTCGTGTCAGATCAACTGTGAAATAAGCAGTGCACTTTTCAAAAAACAGTCGTGCGCAATTTATGGTTTCTTAAGAGTGTCTATTAACATTCTTGATCAAGTGAGGTATTGATGGAGTGAGGGATATTGGCGTCCAAAATTAAGTTCGAAAAACACAAAAATGTATTTAATTTGTTATCTCTGAGATTTAAAAGAAAAGCACTGTAATTTTATTGGATTGTCTGTCTGTATTTCATGTTTGATCTGTAGCGTACCTCGAACGATTTTAAATTTCCAAAAGTGAATGGTTGATTTATTTCACGCTAGAATTCAACTGCTCTGTGAACGTTTTACCTTTCGCATACGCAGTTTATTAGACTTAGGGAGTTAACTGTATGGTTAATCTCAAGCTATCTTTGCAACTTCCATGAATCACCCATTTTTAATTTCAAAGTATATCGCTCAGTCTACATACAGTATATGTTTAAAAATTCATACAGTGAACCTAGGATTTAGCTTAGATAAAATAAGCTGTACTTACAATCGCAAGCTACTGCCATACTATCTCAAAACATCTCACGAAAGATGCCAAAATGATGATCTATCCGTATCTATCGTGAAGCTTTATTTTATCGCAAAGAAGAATAACAAAATATACCAAAATCCAAGTCGTTTACAACTTATGTTGAAAAATAAATATGTAAGATAGACAACTTCGTTTATCACAAAGTTCCAATATTAAGACTCCGAAAATGGGATATTTTATGAATACTAACTTTAGCCCCTCCCTCGTAGGTGGTATTGACCAAGCAAAGGATACCATAATGCAAGTTAGAAAAAACTCAAATCAAAAATACAGATTTCTTAACTTTAATCCATCAAGTTTATAAAACACAACAAATATTGTAAACATAAGAATAAAGAAAAGATTCAGGAAATGTTATCTGTAGAGCATCGTTTTTTAACTGTACGCATATTTTAAATTTGAGAATTACTCAAAATTTCTTTCAAACTATTTTCTGAAATATAAAATATTCCTCGGGATCCATGACCTATGTAGGTGTCGTCTCGATTAATAAGTATGAATAAAAATTTAAAATTAAATTATCTTTATTAAAATAAATAAAAAGGCGGTTAGAATTTTATACCAGCCCAGAAGCTTGATTCAATCATAAATATGTGTAAAAACTCATTATTTGACAAATTAACCGAATTTGATTTGTAGTCTTGTGGCCAGAACTTTCGTGCTCTGGTGAATCTCTGAAAGACTAAAATTTTATAACCCAGCATATAAGCGCCAGGAAAATTCTTTTGCCATTTTATATAGTGATTCCGAACATTTACGATATAGTGCGAATATTTTATGAACGTTCCACGTACAAACAGCAAATACAATCACATTCATTGGGAAGATTCGGTATTTCTTCCAGTAATATAGGAATTTCCAATATTGTGTCAAACATGCTTAGGATCAAATCCATTTATTCGCATGGTTTTTCCAGTTTTTTGATTTAGCTTAAGGATAAATTTGGAAGTGAGTGTAAGGTTTGTCAACGACCTTTTACAAGCTTCAAATGGTTACCTGGGCCTCGTATGCGCTACAAAAAGACAGAGATATGCCAGTTATGCGCTAAACTAAAGCATGTTTGTCAGACATGTGTTTTCGATCTTGATTATGGTCTTCCCACTCAAGTTCGAGACACCGTATTGAATATCAAAGAAGCCGTTCCCCAGGGGGAGGTAAATAAAGAATACTATCGAGATGTGATGGAGCGTAAGCTCGTTGGAACGGACGGAACGCAAGAAATTGGAGGAATGAAGGGGAAAACTCACGCCAACAACCCAATTCTTCGTCGCCTTCAGCGACAGTTTCCTTATTATGAACGAAATAGACCACATCTGTGTTCTTTCTGGGTGAAGGGTGAATGCAAACGAGGGGAGGAATGTCCTTTCAGACATGAGATGCCAACAGACCCCAACGATCCTCTTTCATCCCAGAATATTCGCGATCGATATCATGGGAATAATGATCCTGTTACAAATAAAATTCTCAAGCGTTTAAATGATACTACGTTCCTTGAATGTCCAGTGGATAAAACTATCACAACTTTATATATTGGGGGCCTTGATTCAACGATCACCAAAGAAGATTTAATTAATTATTTTTATCAGTTTGGAGAAATTCGGGACGTTAATATTGTTCAGAAGAGTGCATGTGCTTTGTATCTTTTAATAATCGAGTTTCTGCAGAAATGGCAGCAGAAGGTTCTTATAATCAACTTACAATAAATGGTGTTAAATTAAAGGTTGATTGGGCGAGGCCTCAAGGAATCAATGAACCAGGAAAGGCTGGCGGCGTGCCATTGGTACCAGTTCCCAACATCCCTCAAGAGTATCCATACCCACTCCCTGAAAGTATAAATCCAGACAATGCTCCTGACGTTTCATCAACCGGCACATTCAAGCAGCCTGCTAAAAAGACAGGAGTTCACTATCCATCTCAAGATCCCTATAGGTTAGGCAAGCAAAATCTTGAAGAAGAAAACCAATAGTATTTTGACAGTTGTAAATTCAATAACTTTAACAATTTTTTTCAATGCTAATCATTTTACTCAAGTCGTTTTCTGCCTACACCTTAAAAATGTCTCTGATTTTTCGTAAATAATTTTAATCTGCTTACATAAAGCCTGTGTTTTTTAACCCAAATCTCTTGTTCAATGATTTTTTTAAGTTGGATATTTATTTTATTTATGTGAAAAAGTTATTTTCTTCTCTGATAAAAAAAACTAATTTTAAATTCGTAAAACTGTGGATACTTTTATGTTTGACACGTTGGATAACATTGTAAATTGTTGCCAACACTTTTCCATAAAATTTTAAATCTCTTTCAAGATTTACCGTATGTCAAATTTAGTTATTATATATGAGTTTGTGGAAGAATATCAATAAAACATGGGTGAAATTTGCAATATTCACTGAACGTTGATGTGTGGTAAATAGTTTTTCAATGAACCCTTCACCTTTTATCCTTTTAAGTTCCTAAACTGGGACAATAAAATGAAACATTAGAATGATTGGTTGAATAACCTTTAATGTCAAAGAATAATATCGTCCCTCTTTCTTTCATAGGTTCACTGATTATCAAGTGGCTATTGAGATTATGGAACGTATACTGCCTTTTATTCATGAATGGTGGTTAACTTCGAGTTTGAAAAACGTGGCTATTTATCATTGAAATTCCGATGGTGTTTTTACATAACAAGTCATAATGTAAAAATCTTTGTATAAAAGCACAAAATAACCACGGGCGTTACGTTTTTTACATACCCGAATGTTCGAAAAATAAAAATGATTTTTTAATTAAAGTAATAGGTTCTGTATTCGTTTTAAATCCAGCAAAATTAAGCTGCTGATTACTGTACGCTCAACTGAGTCAAAAGATTACTCAAAAAATAATTCGACAACAAGATTCAAGTGTCCTTTTGTTTGTAATAAATCCTCAAACAATTTGTTGTGATGGTAAATTGTGTGCTCGAATTTGAAGTCAGCTTTTGAACCTGATGATATGATAAATATCGACCAGTAAATAGAACATCAGTACATTTAGCGGGATTTTACTATGGAATGATGTTAGATTTAACATCTACAAATCTTAAAGGAATAAAATAAAGATTTTATGTTACCAACGATACTTTATTCGTGAGGCTTTTCTGAGTGTGAACTATTTGTTCATCAGCTGATATGGATTGATTTGAATCTCTAAAAGTTTCAAATTTAGTTTTATAAGCGAGAGTAACATTCTAAGAGGCCTGTATTAACGTGTAGAAAGTGAAATTAGAGCAGTTATTGAATTTAGTTTGAAAAAACTAACTTCAAAGAAAATCATCGCCACTTTAAGGGCTTAGGAAAACTCATTTCTCATCAACGATTATGAACAAATATAAACAAAGGTATAAATGTTTTCTAGGCATATAGCAAGAGAATTTTTAAAAGACAGCTGCTTTTACTAAATAACTACGGAGCAGAAGCAGCTTTCTCCACGGTTATACTCCCCAAAAGGCGAAATATTTGGAATAAACATCCTCATTCAACTTGAAGTGAAAACAAAAGGAAAAAAGTGACAAACATATGCCGATTATTTTCCCAAGATGAAACACACTTTGAATAGAATATTAAAATGGAGAATCACATTCACGACGATCCTTTCTTCGGAGGAGCACAATTATCACAATTTATTCACACGAGCGATCAATGGGGTAAATATAACAAAATCAACGTGCTAAAACTCCAAATATTAAACATGAAATTTTTAAACACAGGTTTTGTAGTTTTTAAAGTAAATGGTAAGTAAAACCTGTGAGGGACTCTCAACAAGGAAGTTTACTTTTTTATGCTCTTATTTGTGTCTCTACTTGCAAGGCTTTACCAGTTCAGCGCCTCACGCCCATTAGGAGTCTTCATACAGAAAATACCGCCTATTGTCTTGTATAGGGTAGTCTAGGACTCGCCCCTACTCAAAACCTCAACATCTGGCCGGACTGCTTGAGTAATCTGACCTCTGAGGAATTTTTTAGTTAAGAAGTACGAGCCTCTCTCTTCTATTCGTTAAGACTGAGAAAAAAGAGCTCCTCGTAATCTGCCAAAATAAGTCAGAAATTATTCTTTGCGCAGGTCTCTCCTTGGATGCACACTGGTCCTCCCTAATGAAGTTTTTGCAAAAGTTTCAAATTTTGACTACCCTTTTTGTGATACACATCAATTAACACCATTTAAAACGTTTAACCAAGGTTCATTTTTTCAAAAAGAACTCTAATACGTGTAACCTGTTTAAATCAGATATCAGTATATGTTACTGTTTAACTTTTACAACGAACGAGACCAATTCAGTACTCTGATCCTCAAATATTCAACCTTTTGTGTTGGCTTAACTGGAACAAGAACAAAACGAATCACTTTAATTTTTCGATTTTCAAATTTAGAAATTATGTTATATTTAAAAAACAGTACCACAAACACAGGTTGTTATTTTAGTATCAGGCCAAAAAATATCAACCTGATTGAAAGGAACTGGAATGCTTCCGTGGAAATAAACGAAATTTCAAACATATGAAAAATCTGTATTTTTAATATCAAAGTCGCAAAAGAACACCATAACATTTTTAACTGAAGGGAATTCTTTGCATCTTAACAAGCTTCAATGTATGCGCTTATTTTCGAAATTTACATTCCTCCAAATTCTAAATTTTGAATTTTAGCAATATAAATTATGACTATTCCAGATAAAAATTACACTCTTTATATGTAATATCTGTGTTAATATGGCGTTAAGATTTTAATTTTAATTCTCCAAGCAATCTTCGGAAGGCTTATTCCAAAATGTAAATTGACAGTGCTTATAAATAAAATTGTGAAGTAATTATTTTGTCTGCGATGTAGAGATGTCTTTCTTTGGCCATAGGTTATTTTAACTATTTATCCTAACGAATCGAAACTCAGTCTACTTTAAATGAGATATTCCATAAATTCTCAGGAATCGACTCAAACGTTTAAACTGAAAGTTTAACAACTGTCTAACCTCATGAAAAGTCAAGTGATATTATTTCTAGCTTTTCAAAAATTAATTTCTATCGCGAGATATTCGTGTGTTGACTAAAAGCTAAAGGCACCCGATTGATTGATTTTTATCATTACTACTTCAAGTTTCTTCAAAACTTTTTTTATAAATTGTCTTTTAAACATCAAACAATTTCACTCATCTGATACATAAAACAGTAGTTTAGCTATATTTCCCCTTTTTGCCTAAACTAGAGACGTGTGCAGTTTGATAAATCAATACATTGAGTGGATATTCGAGTCATTTTTACATTTTAAAATGCATATCAGTCATTTTAGTAGATTGTTTATTATACCTTCGAATGCCATGAGACGGAAATCAGAAATGAAAAAACTTAAAATATGTCTTGTGTCTCGCAGAGAAGCTAAAGATAGTTGGAAATACCGCTTCTCGTCAAGATATCTCACGACTAGCATCAATTTTAAAATTCTGACGAACTCTGTTGATCATTATGTCATGCGCAAAAATTATAAATAAGTTAGAGTCAAGAGCACTTTATGCGATTTTTCTTCAAACATGGCCTTACTGGAGAAGACCGTAGTTCTTTCGAAGTTTTTAAAAGCTGGGCACTTATGTTGAACTGTTTCAAAACAAGACTATTGTTAAAATCAAACTAAATAAATTAGCGGGGAAAGATTATCATTTAAAATAGCCTCGTTAAACTTTTTAAAATATCACAAGAGACAAACAAAAATATTGAAAAAAGCTACCGTGTATCACCACATTAAAAGGCTGTTTAATTGAAGTATTCTCTTCAAAACTACACGCAACAATAATTTTAAAATTTTTAAAGTTTCTATAGATCCTAATTAAAGGGGGTTTTAAAGCAAAGCACTTTAAATTAAACTTGATTTGACTAGTTCTCGACAGAATGGAAATAAAACTTGAAAATTTTAAATTTTAAGTTTGAATAAATTGTATCAAAATTATATTATTTTCAATCACTTCTATATTCTTACCTTTCGGCATTTATTATTTAATTGATTTAAGTATGATTAATTATTCCTTCGATCGCAGATTTCAGCTTTGAATGAAAAGTTTTGGTTTTTAAATGCAACTCGTTTAAATTCTGAAAGTACCAAAATGAGTTTAAATTCCGCGCAGAATCGAGATTGGTCGGTTTATTTTAATTTATGGCTTTCATAGGTCTTGAAATGATTATGAAACGAAAGCCGTTAAAAAATGCGCAAGTGTCAACGATGTAAACTCAATGAATAACTAGAAATATCTCATAGTTAGGAAACACCCGTTTTCTAATTATTTCAAAGAATTTTATGAAGCTGATCCTAGATGACCCGTTCAATTTTATATCTAGACATTGATTAAAACCTAAAAGTTTTTTAAATATTGATTCAACCAATAAACCAAGGCGGAGTCGATTTCTGTTTAACCTTTAGCCTTTCCAACATAGAGACATAAAAATGCTGTTTTCATCAAGAGAGATTTTGTGACTTAAAAAATTGTAAAGTCTTGCTCGGCATAAAGACAAAAATAAATGGGATGTGTTTTTTACCTAAGTTAACCGGCCGATTCGTGTAGTGGAAATTTACAGGATAAATTGTGTTAAATATGCGGTTTTAAACCCCTTTCTAACTTATTATTTGAAGCTCTTCTTGACAAAAATGTTAATAATCCACGGGTGGTTATTTGAATTTCGTTCGGTTGACAATTCTCGAAAACCTATCTTTTTGTCTAAAATAACATGAAACGTAAATTCGATGAGAGTTAAGTCGCCATTGCTTATGTAGAAACCACTCGTAAATAAGAAATAATGACAAGAAAGAGTGACCAAATTCACAACAATAGTTTGAATGCATTACGGTTGTAGGTGACACTTAATCGTATTGGCTTTTGAAAATCTGCAGCTCCCCTCCGGTCGATGCTCTGATCAGGATAAGCCTTGATCCGGCATGGAACTTGAACCAAATAGAAGCACATTCCTACACCTGTATATCAGTCTCCAGCATCCCGTCTTCGAGATAATTTTGGCTTTTAATTCTTGTCTGACCCGGGTCAGTACAGTTCGGGATTATCATCCAGTATAGAAACGAGGTGTTGATTAAAATAAAGCACCATGGGAAATTTCAAGGGGGCGATTCGTAAGAATACCTGATTTTGTATCCATGTAAAATTTTTGAAAATAATCGCCTCTGTTTGTGCAAAATTGCAAGACTAACGACGCTTCCAACGAAACAAAATTTTATAGCGATGAAAGAAAGATTGAAAACGAACGCGAAAAGAATTAATCATAAATCATTTTCGCAATGATGCTACAAAAAGATGAGACTATCGAGAGTTGCGACCAAACTCAATCTGGGGAAACCTGTTTTTAATTTATCTCAAATTTACCAACTCCACTAACGATGTGTCAAATGCCAAAAACATGCATAATCTATCTCAGATTTTCGTAAAATTAATGGTAAATTAATTAAGGGTCAAATCAGTACTAAGGGGGCATTCTGTATCAGTTAAAATTTCTGGGTCAACATTGTTCTCTTGGTCGTCAGAAAGATCCTCCCATTGAGGATGATCAACAATTGGAGGCGGAGATTTGACGATACTCAACTGCTTCTCATTGAAAAAGTACCGAAATTTCTTGTTGGTAGGAAAACTCGAGATAAGAGTCTGACATGATGACGCATTTGAACTTAGAAACTCCGACAAAAGATGGAGCTTGAAATTGTAGAACCACATTTTCGACTTCTTTCGAAAAATGGAAATAAAGAGGCGGTGTGACTAACTGGTTGTTTGCACTCAAAACAAATGCAAACCAACCCTCCTTTTTAAAGTATGGAAACCTGGGGGAGTGTACAAAGTATTTTGGCGGTATATTCAGCGGTTTACTATACTTCCAGCAGTAAGTGTTTTCGATTTCGGCTAAAACCTGACAAGGACTAAGCTCGCTTCGTGGTTTTTCGGCTTCTTTCTTGTTTACTCCGTCCATGTGATTTAAAGATGAGTTTTGCAAAAGAGTGTACAACGACATACGCTCCAAACGATAAATTACCGTCACGACCCCGTCGCATTGGACCGAGTTCGGATCATCGTCACCAGCTAAAATCATCGAAAATCAAAACGGTTGATTACTACATTCATAATCAAGTGTGGCATTGAGTCAATGGCAGCAAAAATGTCCTTTGTTTGAATACTATCAAATTTCTTTAAAAGAAAGCTTAATAAATCAGCAAAACAACTTTCTGTCTTTTTCACTCATTGAAACAAGCTCTTGAACTGTTTTAATTGGTTTCTGTTAATATATATATGTATAAATACTCTCTTTCTTTGAAAAAATATCAAGCTCTCGTCATCGAAGTGGGGTAGTTGTAAGAGTGGTGAATCGGTGATATTAACTCCTTGAATTATTGATGCAGATAATTTGAGACACGTGAGGAAAGATTCCATTGATGGTCCAGTCGGAGCTGATTTATCGCAAAAACCTTACAGGCATTCATAAGCTTGCGAAACAGGTAACCAAGCATCAATGATTGGAACTCAGTCATTAAATGAATCAGTTTCACTAAGAGAACATCACGGTCAGCTTGAAAATAAGAAATCAAGATATCTTAAAGGATGGAGAAAGAGTCGTTCGTGCAAGATGAGAAAATAACAGAGCGCGAGCCTTCACGCAGAATGTCTGGTTCAGACAAACTTCTTTCTTGGGGGTCACATTCATTCTTTTCACCAACTAAAGTTAAGAAATCCTCAACTAAATGCAGTTCCTTGGTTTCTTGTTCTCTGATGGACATATTGGAACATCTTTTAGGACTTAATTCTTCACACGCGCATAAAATTGTCAAAATTCCTGAACTCTTTTAAAGACCATACGCTTCCACTTCATATCTGGAGAACGGTTGATAAAATATGCGAAAAGTTTCACGGTGTTATTCAAGAGTGTTTCAGAATAAAATTTCTTGTTATAATACCACCACGATATCTTTATATGAAACTCGCTTTTACAATGATTGCAGGAAGGCCGATAATAATTATCAAAAAGTAGCAGAGCAAAACCTGAATTCGAAAATTATTATACAAATTTCGAGTATTTTTTATCAATTAGCCAAGATGGCAGGGCGATTCCAATTGACGTATCTCCTATTAAAAATTTTTAAAACCGATTGGACCATCCGGATTCCCATATAGTTCGAAGTTTTCCCGGGCTTGAGGATCAGTCAATCTAACTAAAGCACCCCCAGTTACGATTTATAAGCTCTGGTTATTAGGATGTACTGATCAACGTCACCACCTTTATCGGGGTGTTTGAAATTGCTAATTTTCGATATGCACGTTTAATCTCAGCCAATGAGGCACTCTAGCTTAATTTTTTGAAATACTTGTTGCAATCCAAGAATGTAGAATGGATCAAACTTTTTAGGATCGGTTGAAATTTGTATATTTTTCGATATTTTAATAAAATAAGCGAAGGATACCCAAAGGCCGATGAGAATAAAGGAACTAAAATGAGTAGAAAGTTTACTATATTATTTTCTTCTTTAGCTTTTTGCTATCCTGAATAATTTTTTCGTATTTGTTTTTACATAAACTACAATAGCAAGAGAAGAGCGGGATTATGATTCTTTTATCTAATTTAACAAAAAAAATCACCAATAATGTGGGTCCTGATAATGTAAAACGAAAATGGAATAAGGAAAAAGGAAACTAAGGCGATGCAAAAATGACCAAAGGTTTTCCCGTTTGCATCATACTCGAATGTTTTTGTCATTGAATTACTCCAGGCAACGAAATATTACGATTATATCTGGACATGATAATTACTAATAAACTGCAACGCGCATGACAAAAAAATGTAGTGTAGTTATTATCAAATCTTTCCTTTAAATTACTCGCAGAAGCGATTGCAAAATCAAGGACAAAATAGTTACATTTTTACGCAAGAATATGAAAAAAGATTTGAAAAATTTACATTGCAGAAATCGAGGTGTCAACGATAAGTATCTATTACAAATTTTTTACATCTTTCCACTTAATGGTATACTCTCAATACATCCATATGCTATTACTTATTTTGAAAAATATAATTTACAATTTTCTCATGGAAAGTTGGCGTGATAAAAATTTGCACACCGATGTGGTTTACGATCGATTACAGATAGGAAAACAGCACATTGTAAAACCTTCAAGAAGATGATTGAAAAAAATTATTGATGAAGTTAGATAATTATTTTTCATCTACTTAGTCAGGAGTTTGAGCTGTTCTTTCAAAAGAAAAGTTACAGGTTTGATTATAGACAAGTAAGTTTATCAAGATGAGGTTTCTTATGTACGGTCCACACTTGGTATACTGAGTTATAATTCTTAATCTAGAATCCTTAACTTCACGATTATGAATTTAATTGAATCGTCTCCATTGAAAACTCATATCTTGCAAGACAGATATTTTGATTTTGTGTGGAAAAATCACCTTTGCGTGATGTTTTATAGTTTTTAAATTTCGTTAACTTTTGTCAGTTATATACAATACCCACGAGAATAATCATGTCTTGATTATACCCATCAGGGAAATTAATTAAAAATACTTTTATGCTCATGTTTTGGAAAAAGCTTTCGACGTGAAACTAGACAGATTTTCGCTCGTGTCAATACATCATGAACTTTTGTGTGAGATAAAATCTTGAGTTTTAATGAATTTTATAAATCCAAAAGTATTAAATTTCAGAAGGTAAAATCCTACTTGAGGATGGCTGATTTTCAAATTGCTTATTTATTTAAAATATAAGTAGTCAAGTTCGAAATTTTTGTGTGTATTCCTTTTAATTTCTTAAAATAAAAAAAATTCCGAAAATTCAATGTTGAATACACAAAAGCTCCTTAATTTCTAATTTCGAAGAACTTAATGATGGCGTAAAATAAAGCATGCGTGTTCGTGTGCATTTGTTTGATCTTGCAAATTCTTTCAATGCGTTAGATATTTTCTTCTCGACCTTAAGAAAAAACACAAATTGAACATTTATAAGTTTCTCCCAACTCCAAGAGATGAGATGTTTGAATGGGCGTTACCCTAACGGCCTCTTTTCAGCTTGTCCCATTATAAATCTTCTAATTTTTAATGACCTTAAATTTCGAGCGATACTTGACTTTAAATAAGTTTTAGAAAGTTCAATTTTGTGTTATCACAGGATATAGTAGGAGTTCAGGAGAATAAAATTGACTGTTTCGTAACAACCTTGAATAAACTTCAACGAATGTTGAATTTTGTCGATAATAACAGTATTTATAGTGATAGGTTACTTTAAATTTCATGTCATTACTGTGCGCCGGTTACTAAAAATTGACGAAAACTCTAAAAAATAAATTTAGTATTTCTGTCATAAAACATGAAGGAAGCTTAAAATCTTTTAGTTTTCGTAATGTTCTCTGATTTTTGATGTGAATTTATTTTCAAGAATAAGCCGAATCAGCCCGAAAATATTTGTTACTTACCTACCTATCTTTGGAAATCACGGTTGAAACGTTATTTTTATTCAAGTTTAGCTCAACATTAAATGTGTATTTTCCTACTGAGAGAAACTGAAAAATATACCAACACATGTACACAATAGGTATTTGTTGAGCATTGCTGACCATACCGGAAAATTACAGAAATTTTTTAATACAATTAAAATTTCGAATGAATCGATTGTCTAAAATTAATTTAAATGTAGAAATACAAAAAGCGTCATTTAAGATTCTTATTTTAATTCGTTCTCATGGGGACTGGTATGTAACTTGGTGTCAGCCCAACATTCGTTGCATTCATTTTGGAAGTAACACAGAAGGATAATAAAAATTAAACCATGGTATTATAAAGGGCCCCAGAGCTCAGAGTTCTGAAGGCAGACTCTGAAAGTATTCAGTATCTTTTGGAATTGACAATATTTCGGATTGATTTTCAGAACGTGAAAACAATATTTTTGGACTTTAGTTCTCCAAAATCAATTATTAACCACATTAAATCACAATTATTCAATGAAAATCTGTTAAACTAGAAGAAATGAAAGAGTGGCTGAAAATTATTTACTTTTAAAATATAAAAATATTTTTTGGAAGTAGAATGAAAAAGGTGGAATTTGCGAACACCATAAATCTATCGACATTAATGCTCCAAAAATTAAAGTATTAGATGATTTTCTCGAATCCCAGCTTATATTTTTCAACTCAATACGCTGTCTCTTAGATGGAATAAATTTATGTTATACTCTGAAATTTGAAAACCAAAATTTTAGAAAATAAAAAAAAGATTTAGAAATCTCCCGTTTCTATGAGCGTTTTGGTAATTTAAGTAGATTAGCCTTCATTTTTGTTATTTTGCATTAAATATCACAAATGGACGGTTATACTTGTAGTTCAAAGGTGGCAGGCATCTACACACCTACCCACCCACGTTACTTGTTTTGATAAGCTGTTCTGAGAAGAAAGTATAATTGAAACGGTTACTCTGTTGTGTAAGTAATTCTAATGCCGAAGCAGACGAATTTTGAAACTTCTTTAACCAAAAGACGCATTAACCGGTGTAAAATCTATTTTCAACCCCCGGAATTTTACTTTTTACAGGAATGGAAATGAGTAGATTCATGCTATGTCATTGATCGATTTTGATCGTGATAGTGACACGATCATTGGTCGCTATGACGCAGAAAACAGCATAAAATGTATCATGAACGACAACCCAACTCTGAGACAGTGATCTCGGGCTGAGTTCAATCAAAAATTGGCATAATTTTGTAACCTTAAAATTTGAGTTATCATCTAAATAGACTTCGGGTAGAATAAAAAGCAACTTTGATTCTTCACCACTTAATGTAAACATGAATAGTAGTTGGGAGTAAAGTATAATTATGAAGAAAAACAAAAAACATTTTATTTGTCATCAAAACACGGGAGAAATATTTTGGTTCTGTTGTGATCTAAATTTCTCCGCCATACGTGTCCTTTCGGTGAATCTTTGGGATATTCATGATTGAGAGGCAGAGCATAGTAGTTGTGGAGTGTGTAAACCAACAAGTTAACACCTGTGTTAAAACGAAAAATACTTAACACCATGGGACAAAATAATTTCTTTGAAATTGTGTCGATCAAAAATAAGCTTTTGAGTTTATGGATTTAATTTAAGGTCGAGGGACATAAGAGAACAAATGTTTCTCCCGACACGCACAAAGAAAAGGCGTCGTGAAAAGGTGGTCTTTGAAGTTCCTGGAGGTTTAAACTCTTCTAAAAATGCAATAAGCACACTACTTTGTCGTAAAAAGAAAAAACGCCTTTTCATAAATTCGTGTGAGGATTTTAAAACAAACGCTGTGTTATAAATTAAATTCTCGGCAAAAGCAGTTTATGTTAACTTTTCATCTAAAATTCGCTTTAAACCCTGAAGAGCCTTGTTCGTTTTGACAGAATATGCTCAATTTCAATCATGTTTACAAATAGTGAATATTTTTGGATTTCCATAATATACACGTTTTTCGGTTGTCCAAAAACATTCGATGTATTCTTAAACCTAACTTTCCAGTAAACATAGAGAGTTGTCCATTTCAAACTTTCAAAAAATTGTTGATTGACCTAACGTCATGTGTTTTTGTCAAATTGTTTAATTTTAACTCTGAAACCACATGATCGTGGCCAGTTTCCTAACTTTTGAGTTTCCTTGTGACCAACCCCCTTTGAGTATAAGATAACACATTGTTTTATCTCTCCAAATCTGTTTTGATATCCTCATTAAACGTACACGTTACAGGATCCTCCACGTATTTCGAACAAAACGCCGACATACTTTCGCTTTAAAATTCAAAAGTTTCAGATTTTAAGGATGGGAGAAACCGTGTCGAGGGCGCCATTTTTGCAATCGGCGCTGCTTCATAAAGTAAAATCAGAGATAAGTCTGCAAAGAAGATCGTCGACTCTCGTGCCTGAAGGAACTTTACAACGTGAGCCGCGTTCTTAAGTGTTGAACGAACCTGCTCTTTTTAGAGGTTATTCGATGGTTTATGTTCAAATCGATGATTATTTGTTCGTTGATACTGAGTATGTTTGGATGGATTTATTTGTTATGAATCTAAAGGTCCCTCGCTTCTTGATAAGAGCTCGTGAAAATATTTTCAGAGGGTGCTATATCCGCACAACGACGGCTACTACGTGATCTTAAATTAAATCTTAGGGATAGACTTTTTTATTTTATCATTTTAAATTCATTCCCTAATTTTTTCTTTTCATATTATCTTGAATCCCGAGTTAAATTTTGTCAAAAATCAAGTGTTTTATTTCCTGACAGTTTAAGCTTAAAGCCTAGTGGGTTAGGAAATTTTAGAAAATAGGTCCATCCATCTCTATGTCATTGGATGTAAAGCAGGAGTTTAAATTTCTGTTTTGACTCGGTAACTAAAACGAATAGCTCAGAAAGGATAAAAATAAAGCCTCTTATCCAGAATATTACTCGTTGGACCTCTCGTGCAAAGACACCTACCCTTGTAAATATTTCTGGACAAAACGCCAACAGTGATAACTTCTTCATCTTCACCATTTCTAGCCATGTCAGCTTCATCAAAACCTTTAAGAATGAGATGAGATCCATTAGATTCTGCGTTTAACACCTGTCAATGTATGTGTGTGCTAGAGCCTCTGGAAAGGAAAACGAGTAACTAACCTATCGACTGAGTTTGAAACAACTGGGCAAAGTTTTGTGGTAGATTAAATGATTACCAAACGTTCCCATTCTACTTGTTCAACACAATCAAAACCAACAATTTTGCACAGATTAAAAAAATTTACTCTGTTCGCCGCGTGATAAACAATTCGTGGTTGTTGTTTTCCTCTCAATGTCTTAAAATAAGCCTCATTGTAGCGATAAAATGATATCAGTTGAAAATTAACTTCTATGTTTTAACACCTCTCTTCTCTTTGAGAAAAGCGAGTTAACTACTTACGCTTACCCCCTTAACTGCACATGTCCACTACTGTGGCTTTGAATAGAAATCATAAAAGCCTAAATTTCTTGATAAATCGATGATTATTAAATCCATTGAGTCGATGTCGTATACCCTCACTATTAAAATCCGTTTGATTTTTATCTTCACATTTTATTCGAAATATGCTGCAACGAGCAGAACTTTAAATAGAGTAAAATCATAAGTATAATAGAATGTCAGAAATAATTACTTCGATATTCGTACCAATGAGTGTTGTTCATTTATTTATATCATAAAATATTTAAATTAAATGCTGTCTTTGTTCAACGTCCCCAATCTCCTTTCTGATATGATGTAATTAAATTCTAACCAATAATATGCCAGGAAACAAAGTCAAACTACAGTTTTTAAAACAATGACAAGACGTGATACAGCGTAAAAAAGTAAATCCTTAACGTACATTTTAAAATATTTATTTCACCAATCACGAGAGCGTTTATTTTCACCGTTGGTATGCAAACGAATGTAAAATCAACAGTCAAAGCAGATATTATATAGCTTGCCTTTATTGACGAAACACGTTTGAAAATACTTCCGAGAACACTTTGGGACAATGTCGAAACTGTGATTCTACTTCAAAATATTTACCTTTCCATGTTAATTGAAACTTCAACTATTAAGTCAGTACCTAGATATAAGTGATTAAAAATCGAATATTTCGTGCCGATTTTCGTAAATTCCGAAAATCACTTGCCACATTCGAGCCAACGAAAGAAGAGAGTTGTTGAAGAATATCAAATGTTACACTGGAAATTATAAAATATACATAAACCTACGTGAAACAATTAGCACTTCGACAATTTTGAAGAGGGAGTTTAAAGCGAAAATTCCTTCGTATTACCGTAATTCTCCATTTCGCAAGCCTGAAATCTGCGGTCGTGTTAAAATTAAAACCGCTTTTATATAAATGTTCAAAAGCTTCAACGAGTTATCGAACAAAACACTCAAATTGGGGAATCTGAAAAATCTATTTTCAGATAAGTATATCAAGGATAGTGCTTCCAGAAAGTATCATCTGAAGAAGCGTGGGGTAAACACTAAGTGGATATTAAAATTGGTAAAACGATGAGTAAATTTTATCAAAATGAATAATTCTCATCTGATATGAAAGCAGTGACCGACCCAATGTAGGATGTTTGAGATTTTGCAGAGAAAAAACAAATTTACCATGAACATATGGTCTTGGCGCCTTTTAACTGTTAGCAAACCAAGTTAGATGCAAATTATTTTGAAATTCGCAAGGTTTCTACAAATCAGGAATTTTAATGGCAGAGGAGTAACTTGATGATATCGGTTGCGTTTAATTTTTGGAAGGTAGGCAAAGATAATGTCGTAAAAATACTAGTCTATCAAATTTATTCCTAAGTTAATGAACATGACTCATATTAAATTTCATGAATGTGTCGTATATATTTAGTTGGCATCTTTTTGCAAAAAACTTAGATGTAACGGTGCCCAAATATAGAACATCGCACGTAAACTCTGCTCCAAGAAACCCTATATAGCTTCGGGAATGCCCTTCAACAATAATCAAATCGACGCCGGAGCTTTTCTCGCCCAAACTATAACTTGCAGAATGTAGGTTCAAATATGGGGAACCAAATCCAGTTTCAACGAATGAAATTTTCTCGCAACAATCACTAAATATGATCAAAACAATCACTTGAAGATTGGGCAAACGTATCTCAGTCGACTAAATATCAATGAAAGTTCAGAGCAAACTACATCGTTGAAGGAGGGGAATGTATTAGCAGCCAATACAACACTTGCCCCGACTTTAAGAAACTCCCTGACGAGGCCAAAAATGCCTAATATGATATCATATCCACTATTGTCGACAAAAATGAGGATTTTCTTCCATCTACGCTTTTCGAACTCGCTGATCCAGCAATCTATGATTTCTGAATGTTTATCAACCTTCCCGGATATCATTTGTAAACAATCCTTAAATTCTAGCGCAGTTGGATTAAGTCTTAAAATTTCACTCGATGCGAAGTCGATCAAATTTCCGGCGAAAATATGTTCAAAAATCCTCCTGAAACGTTGGGTGGCGTCGAGAATTAGATCTAAATCTGTGAGATAAGTTCTCAGTTCGTTGATGGCCTTTTGGTTCTGGTTATACTTGTAGTTGAGAAACGGATCGAGAACAAGGAATTGGTTGATGAATCTGTCTTGAATACTCAAAATATCGTTGAGATAGTTTGAAACCTTCAACGGATGACCAGACTTGTAGCACTCAAGGCGTGTGTTTATCATATCTGTGAAGTTATTGCATAAAAGTTGACAGTTTTCTTCGTTGATCTGATGATGTTTTTTAAACTCCTCAACAAATAATGGAACCCATTCAGCTATACTATCAACAAACTCGAGAATAATTTCTCGATCAATAAACATGTCTCCTCCAGACTTCAACAACGGGAAAGGGGTTGTTCCTTCGCAATCGAAATCCAAAGAAAGTATTTTGATTGGGTGTTGATGATAAATGACAGAGTAATCTCCACAGCTACTTGTCGCTATGTTTTCCTCAAAGTATCCAGACTTTGAGTTTAGATTATCAGTGATAGTAGAAGCAGAATCTTCCCGCTCTTTTGACTTTTCACGAAGTAGACCGTTTTGGAACGCCCCGACGGCACCAATAAATCCATCGTGTTTGAAGAAAATTGCGGGAATCTCCTTGTTTGAAAAAAAAGCAACAGCCTCAGATATGTTGAGAATTATCATGTAGTTATTTCTTATAAAATGACCTCCAAAATAAATGTGTTTCAGGTTATGTATTTTTGCATATAGAACTGCTAGTTGGCCGATATTATAACATATCATTCTGAGCAAGCTCTTCGATATGTCTGATTGAGAAAAGCTACTCTTTGTCAAAATGCTTTTATCAGTTAAAGTTCGTGCACATTTTCCGAACGAACTTGCAATCAAAGATTCTGGAAGGTGCATAAAATCATAATTCCCGCCATATATGTCTTTAACCTAAAAATAACCAAGATTGAAAAATTGGACGAGAAAAACTTTCGAGCCTTTGATTTTAAAAATTTAAAATGTTACTTTTAAAATTTCTATCAACTGCGTTTTTGACAAAATATACGAAAACTTCACCAATTAAAGTAAACCAAGAAGATTTTACCTTCAATCTCAAAGAAATCGGATTTTATGCAAAAAGTGAAGAGAATTACCGAAAAGAGTGAAGAGGGTGAAAATGGTTATGCCAAGTTCGATGATAATGAAAACTGAGGATTAAGATTTTGATTTGCAGATTATATTGATGTTCTCACATAGCTGTGTCGCAGTAGAAATTCTAGGGATTACAAGTTCGCCCCTTCCGACATGATCGTTAAAAATGTTTATCAATTATGAAAAATCAAAAAATATTTTTTACTCTGTGTTTTTAAAAAAATAAACGAGTCAAATATCCTCTAAAAAGATAGATTTTGAAGAAATAAAGGTTGGAAGATAAATTAGGCTGTTTTTATCACGTATCGTTGAATGTGTATCGACACGTTTGAGTGTTTTAAATTACCTTAATTATAGAAAAACTGGAAGGCTAGTTTTTTTCAAACATAAACAGCATACATCGGTTGGTGTGTCAAAATATATGTTAAACAAGAAATTTATCATTTATTGGCCAAATAATTCCTTCAAAAGATTAGAAAACTGAAAGGCAGTTTCGTGCTCATTGGCTGAAAACAAGGAATGAATCTTGTAAGCTAATTTAATTTTACGAGGGTGCGCTTTCGAACACAAAGGGTACTCGTGTTTACGATGATTGAAAGAAAAATATTTCAAAATGTTACTTATCATAAAATAAGTTTGTCGGACAAGAAATTTGAATGTATTAATACTTTAATGAAACGCCATGCGCATTTATAAAAATATCAGACCTTTCAAAGAAACTTGACTGATTGCAATTTTATTCGATGGATAACTGTTTGAGAATTCCTTGAAATTGTTTAAATCAAACGAAATAATAAGAGCGGGTGTAAATCAGAAATCATTTAAATTTTGAAATTTCTGGTCGTTTTAGAATTACTATAACACATTAAAAACGAACTTTGAACAAATATGGAATATTAGTGGAGTAGTATTACACAGGTTGAGAGAAAACGTTAAGGGTTTATAAACATCAGCTTAAAGAGGTCTGAAGGAGCTCGTAAAACGTTTTTAATTGAAAATCTTTAATTATCAACAAATAGAAAAAATGTAACGAACTACATTTCCTGAAAATACATAAATTCAACAATAAAACAAGGAGTAGCTCCTTTTGAGAATTTATTTGAGGTAAATTTCAGGATAGACAATAAATTTAGCCGAAAATACTTTTTTCCAAAAAACAACCATTTAAAGGACAGTTACAACGAAAAAATTGCAATGAAAATGATAGCAAAAGACAGATTGAGATAGTTTAATTAAATTTGGAAATACCAGCATATCGATATTTTCGGATCGGCCTTCTGATGCCATATTTATCAATTCAGAAAACCCCTAAATTAATCAGAAAAAACAAACAGAAGAATCAGTCAGCAAAGAACCAAGACCCCAAAAGGTACCCCCACCAAGAGCAGTACCTCCAACGCGTTCGAACTTTTCTTCTGATTCAACCTGAACATAATTGTGACACTTACCTTCATATAAGAGACGCCAGAACCCACATTTGCAAGTAAAAAGGGAAAATTTGAAATGCCCGTGCACTTCTTATAGGTAAAACAAGGGAAATGTTCTTTATCAAACTCAAAACATTCGTTTTTGATGTTTTTAATCAAGAAGATTGACCCTTTAATCGCACAATCAATCTCGTCTTCTTTTTGAATACTTAAATGAACGTAAACTTATTACTCTAAGCCAAGCTTGTTCTTAATCAATTCTCTGTATTTTACAGAACCCCCACCAGTGGCAAACACGACATCAGAACAAAGTGGCTTCTCTGTGTTTAAATACAGTTTTTGGATATAGTCGAGGCATGTCTCGATGTATTTTGTCTCAAATGCCACAAATCGCATGTGGTATGAGGTTTTTGGGTGATTAATGATAGCTCCGGGTCCCCTAGAGTGTTCGTGCCTGATATGAGGTTGTTTAGATTCAACAAGGTATACTAACTTAGCCAGGGATCCACCTATTCAGAGAAAATTTTTACCAATGTCTATTGCTATGCGCCGTGTGTGTTTAACATCGCCATTAAAACTAATGGGATATTTTATGCTTTCCAGCAGATTCTTGCACTTCATTTTTCGGGATTAAATATATTAGCCACTTGAAAACTAGTTTTAAAAAATGATAGTGAATGATTTATTTATCTGAAATATTATTTTTAAGATTAAAATATACGTGTTAACAAAGATAGTATAAAAATGAATATAAAAAATACTATTTGCTAATCGCGTCTTGAGCAAGCGCGATAGTTATGTTCGGTCTTTTTCTACTCATTAATTTTAATATTCCTATTTTAATAATTCAACCACGAAAGAAATATTTTGAATAAAATGTTCGTTTCGCATGTCTACACTCGCCAGAATAGGGTTATATTTTGGTTAATTTTTAGACGTTTTGTTAGAGTCAAAGGGTGAAGGCCACGCAATAAAATATTTTATTAAGCAACTACCGACTTTTAAGTTCTTTTTACCATTAAATTGTCTGTAAAGATGTCTAGACGTAGAATAATCATAAATTCCAAAAATTGATAACCAACACGAGGATTCCACGGATAGTACGCGTTGAATTTAATTCAGTAATTAAACAAGGAAACATGTGAATGTATGAACGCACAAAAAATCTACACTGCGCAATAATTTTAAACAGCGCTTTTGCAGGTTTGATAATTTATTACCATTAAGGTTTTCAAACATATATTTAATTTTAATCTTTACCAGAAACATGAAAATATAAATTTCGATATACAAATGTTAATTCGATGATTAAATGCAAACTTTTCGAATTTCAATAAATATCACAGCGTTTCAATTTTCGTCATTTTCTTATGTATAACATTCATTCATAAATAACGCGAATATTTAAAGACTATTATTCAGAGATGCTTCAATGGTGGTTCCTACAACAAACCTAAGAACCCGTTAATCGCACTAATTCAAAAAGATTTTATTTTTCAAGTTTGGCGGCTTGGCTTATAAACTGTCATTATTTGTTTTAACCGTCACGTCATCTTTAGCGTTTTAAAGTTATTTCTTAAGGTTTTTCCAAATCGTGTGAAAGTAAGTGCTTGAATCGACCCTACTGGAAAAGTTTTATGTTTAATAAGTTATCAGAGGCTACATAAAAATTGAACTTTAAATAACTTGGGAGTGTTTCTCTCGAAAAATGTAATTCCGTGTTGTTATTTGACAGAGATCTAATTCGCAGTGCATTCAAGAGTTGAGAGCGATTCATTTCAGATATAAATCAAATTTTCAATCCATAATGATAAAAAAACTAGCTGTTTATAGATTCATTGTATCACACGCGCATCAATTTAATGGCGAAAATGTAAAAATGATTAAATCTGTTACTGTTCTCCGATTTACATATGCCACAAGCAAGTGTTGCTTCTACCTCAAAATTTAATGATTAGCTATGTTCTAGACGAACGTGATATAGCTATGGTATTGTTGTATATTTAGTATAAATTTTGAAATATTTTCAATTAAATTAAAGTGTTCTTATTAAAAAACATATATATTGATGCCGAGACTCTAATTCTTGTAATTGCTTAATTACAGTCGAGTGAAACAACTTAAAATGAATTCTTTTGTGATATATTATTATCATGCAACCTTAATACCAATCTTTTAATTTTAAAATGTTAATATTACATTAAATACATCTGGTAATCATTCAAATTATAATTTTAACACAATTTAATGACTGATAACGAATATTATGTTTTTTCTTCAAGCTTCTCCATAAATATTGTTAAAGATGACTCCATCGATAGTTAAACTTTCTTTCATCTTGTGCTTTTGTGTAATATGGTTGGTTAAGTGCGCTTCTCCGTTCATTATTTTGAAAGGTAAGTAATGTTAGCGCAGCCGTGTTTGATCGAGAAGAAAGGATATCTATGTTCACTCAATTCGAGGCACCTGCTGTCGCGGCAAAGTATTATTCAACCGAATAATCTAAAACCCAAAACCTTTTAAATACACAAGGAACGGCGTTTTTAAAAAATTAAAATTCTGTGAAAAGGAAGATAAATTTATCTCTTTAGCCCTGAGTAGAAAGTTTAATCGCTAAATATCGACGAACGCTTTTCTGGTAAATCCAGTATCAAAGGGAATCTACAATTTTCGTTGTTTTTTGATGCTTTAAAGTTGCTGACTCTCAACATAAGAGTCGTCATCATACAATGAGTATAATGCTATTCTGCCTGGTTGACTCATAATTTTGATCTGTTAGATCTTAAAATGGTTTAAACCACAAAGCTAGAAAGGCATATTTGTGAGCCGAGTCAAGGAAATATAAAAAAATTTCTGGGTAGAATTTTAACTATTTCTATCTCAATGTTCAGGGTGAGGAGAATTTCGTGACAGAAGGGCGTTAGTTTTTTGAACATTAGTTTAATCTTTCCCGTTTATGAAACACAGTTAAATGTTTAAAAAGAAGAAAATAACTTCTTTGGCAGAAAACGCTCAAGAATTTACACTAGATATTATTTTTACATATGATTCTATCAACGTTTTTGAATAAACGTGTTCACTCAATAAGTTGAATATAAAACTGAGATGACATCGAGATTCATCCAAATCTGCGGGGTTTTAAGTTGGGAAGAAAATAGTATATCAGGAAAAATTCCCATTCAAGCGGAGCATCAAAATCTAATAGCTTTCACAAATTATCAATACTCGCACTTGAAGCCGAAAATGACAAAATTAACAGTTTAAAATAATTTTAAACTTTCTCGAAACATTAAAATGACTAAAAACAACTTACAAGGTTCTTTCCGAAGTGTTGGGATTCCCAAATTACATGGGAGTGGACGAACTGGTCAAAAGTCTTCTGGAATGTGTTTAAAATTAATTACAGTCTTCCAATGACCGCTCTCATATAACTGTTGACTATAGTGGTCAATTTTTAAAGTATTACAGTAAAATATTTACAGTTTCCTTTATACAATCAATTTCTCAATCCATTCAACCGTTGCCTTGAATCAATCAAAAATAATGCATCAAATTGTTCATCAATGGAAGTGCACATGTTACATGTACCGATGATGCACGACGAAATTTTAATTTTTAAAAAGTCGTTCACCTTTGACTTTGAAAGATTACACTTTTCAAATAGAATATGTTTTTGGCAGTTATAATTTATCCCAGCGTTATTTTTCACATTTACTCTGATATAAAAAAAATTAACGCTCGACGCTTTATATTTCAGGATCGAAAGAGAAACGTAAAACTATTAGGCTTTTGGTGGTTAGGCTGAATAATCTTAAAATTAAGAGAGAATCATTTGACAAAGAAACGAAATATCACCAAATTTTCTCGCCACTTCTTGAAATTGAAAATTAAAGTTTCACGTCGCAATATTGGTATCTTGTTTTATTAGATAGTGAAGGTCATGATCAAATTTAGTAGCATCTAGAAATGTTTTGAAATTCCAAGTTGATACTGACAGCATGAGTCAGAAAACCTGAGACAAGGTTGTATCTAGTTCCAAAGATGACGATTACCATGAACCCTCAACACGCTTTTTCTATATGACAGGATACTGGAGCAAGGACATGTCACAGCAAAAAGAAACGCGGTTAATCAAAAAGGAGCCCACGTTCTGTTCATGGGAGTATATATTTAAAATAAGTCTGTTGAATGTACCATATTCTTTTTGAACTAATTCTTTTGTTGCTACCCTTTGTTTTTGTTTTCAGATGAACACTCATTTCATAAAAATAGTCAGTTTATCCGATAAAATTTACTCAATACGGAATCATGCGCGTGAGCTGTTCTAGTTGATTCAACTCGACTATTTCTTATCCCGACAACGAAGAGATGATTTATCTGAAGAGACGGAATACACATCGGTGCGGACAACCAGTTTTAATTGTGTTCTTGTCTGTTAATACTGATAATGATTACTAAAAGAAATCAAAGTAAGTTGTTTCAACACGTGATGTCTTTATTTGGAATATTCAGACTATTTTTGCATTACATAGCCCGATTTCAAGGCGAACGTTTAAGTATTCAGGGTACCTATTTTATCAACAGAAAATGTTGGTGAGCTCGGTTTTGAATGGAATTTCACACGATTCTGTTTCAGGGATTAAAACTATCGTAATGAAGTGAAACAGGCGGTTGACAGCTTTGGCGCAGTCCAATAAGTCATGCCATTCAGAGAAATAAAGAGTGACGAGAAACTAATTATTTATATTCGAGAATTCGATTATTAATGCAGGTCAACCTGCCAAGCTGATTTAAAACCTTTTCTACCAAGAGGAAAAACGCTCAATTCTTCGACTTAAAAGTTTAACTTTTATGAGAGGAGTCATTTCCCAAACTATTTGAACAAACAACAAAAAACAACAGATTCTCAAGATGCGCAAAAACAGCATGTACAATCTGGTATAAGTTGAGTTAAATTTTATAATCTTGTAAAATACTCCTCAACTTAATTACATCCATAAAGGAGACCTTGACAATTCTCTGAATTAGCATCGTTCATACTTAAGCGAAGCATTATTTACCGTTTGTACAAAAAATTTGAGGGTTGCGAGTTGTTAATAAGCTACTTTTGACCTTTAGCATTTAATCCGGTTCATGAATGTCTTAGGTTTATTCGAAGACAGTTGCATAACATGGCATCGACCGATAAAACAACTCGAGATATCTTAGATCCAACGGTAAATATAATCTATCAATAAATGATTTTTGATTCTTTTTATGAAAAAACTTATTGAATTAAAGTTTTAATTATGGTGCAGTTTTTATATTAAAAACATAAACGCCCCAGATGGTCTGTTTATTTTAAAGCCATTAAATTAAAAATGTACTTTTGCCTCTCCGATATTTTATGATTTATAACGAATAGTTGGTTTAAACAAAAATAAACAAAGGAAATACATTTTATAGTTTAGGAATCCGACAATACGACGAAGTTGGTTAAAACTCAAGGCCTAAAAACAGCGACACACGTTAAACTACGATAATGTACGAAGTTGACAGTTAATTAAAGCAATTATAAGTTTGTTGTGATAGATATTTATTATTTTACGCAGGAGTACTTTGAAATCTGTTCAACCCTCCACACTGTAATTTTGTGTTACTTTTAAAAAAGTGCCAAACTCTCAGCCTCTTCTAACCTAGCTGACGAAACATTATATTTTCTCTGACTGAAATGAATTGTTATCAAAATTTTTGTCAGCTCACTACCAGGATCGAGCAAGGAGTTTAAATTTACGAATACTAATATCATATAAAAATACAGTTGGATGAGTTATAAATCCACGAAGCGACTTTATGAAAGTATCTATGCTGTGTATTTCCAGAACATTAATTCTGGAGAGGTTTAAAGGCAATGTAAACGGTTTTAGCTCGAAATTCCCTATTCTGTGCATCTAACTCAACACGCATCATGTCAGCTGAGATAGGCGAGTTTGTAGGAAACTGCGATCCTTAAAAATGTTATATTTTCCAAAAATACGCTGTTTCCCTATCAATAACCTTGCCAGGATCTCTTATTTATCAGCTCTATTTTTGCTTGATTTCAACTCTAGTCAGCGATAGTTTTGATAAAAATCATCTTTATGGAAATGAATTTAAAATATTTGGAAAGATTAAGCCATAAAAGGAGTTATTTTGAAGTTAGCTCAGTAAACTGGCAAACACTGTAAATAAAGTTTTATGATTGCTTTTAAGTCAACCGCTTTTTCGGTTGAGTATAATATAAAAATGTACGCATTCAAAAGCGACATGTTGATTACTGTTTTATAAAAAATATGTTTTGATTCTTGTTGCCAAGTTCAACTTTTCAGGAATGATTTAACTCAGTTATGAAAAAATAACTATTTTGTTTTTTTAATTGTATTCTCGTGCAGGAACAATATGTTTCGTGTGAGAATTACTGACAGTCCTCGCCAAATTTGTATGATTTATAAAAAATAGAACATTAAAGTGTTGAGAATATTAATTTTCACATCTTATAGAATCACTGATTATCCTATAAAATATAAGTGACGCAAAAAAAACTTTATGGCCACAAATTATTTCTTTATTTCCGCGCTTGAATTGACGACATTTAGAGGAATGACATCGACGAGGTACCACACACCATTCAATTTATCACTCATAATCAGCAGTTTAAAATGATTTTTTGAACATCTATGCCATCTATCGAATTGATCTACTCATTCTTTGTGATACAGCTGTTAAAACATTAAAATTGTTGAATTATCAGCCAGGACGTTAAAATTCCTATTTAACTTTAAGAGAGCTGAAAAAATAGTCAACTCCCAATAGTCATATTCAGATGTTGGTGTTGAGTAGAACTCAGTTCCTTCTCATTTATGGAAACCGGAAATTTCTGGTATAACATTTAGCCATCAACATCCGAAAACATCGGTTTTATACTTGTTATTTGAATAAAAATGAATGTTCGCTGGTTAAAAATAACCTTGATTTTCAAAAATACGTAAGGGGATATCTAAAGAGCGAAAAAACAAAAACAATTTATAAATTAGTTTCTTTGTCATGCGTTCTAACAACAATTCTGTGAATGCGCCAGAATTATCACAAATCTCGCGACTGAAAATAAACATATTTTAATACCAAGAAAAGCAAGGATATTTTCACAATCTGAATTTTTGTTCTTATAGCTTACGATAATTACAGCTCTCAAGTTGAGTGAACACGCTGAGCAGGTGCATATAAAACTCATGAAATTTATCTTTTTAGCGGGAGCCTTTGGAGAACGATAAAAATAAAACCACGTAATTTGTAGAACTTTCAGTTTCTATTAAATTCATAAGCTCATAAAAATTTCACCAACATCGGTGAAAGGAAATTCCTCAATTAAATCTAAATAGACTACCATCTTGTGTTTATGTAGGTGTTCTTTTTGGGCTAATTATTTTAAACCCTGAGATAAAACCGTTCAAAGTATTTTGATAGATGGATAGAATAAAAAAATTATCTACTTTTCATCCATCATGAATCGTAGTTATTTATTGTGGACAAACCCTCGTAAAAACTTCGGGAATCAAAAAAACAACTGTTGTGTCATTGGAATCCCTGACCGAGCTCTGTCTGTTTAACTTTTGGCTGTACAGCACTGCTCCAAAGACACTTCCTTTCAAAAACATATTACCAAACTAGTGTTGAAGTAAAACCAGAAAAATTGCCACATGACCCACAATCGGTTGAAAAGCCCTGTCTTATTCAAAAGAAGTTTATTTGCCTTTAATAAAAATAGCGCTTCAGTCAAATTCCTTTCTTAACGCCCACGCTTTTCAACGATACCCCTTACAACATAAGCCTTAACCATTTAAATGCAGCGAACGAAAGGAATAGATGACAAGGCTAATTTTTATTCCACGCATATCATTGAAAAAGCTGCAATGTGAAAATGATCGTGTTCTGAAACATGAGTGGAACAACTATCGGCCTTTTAGCACATTTTAGGAATTAAACGTTAAAATTCAAGCTTACCTTGTTTTCCTCGTTTTTTGAGATCGCGCGTCTGCCTTTAGAATGGGTTAGCATTCAGAACGTTAAAGTAACTGAAATATACAAAACCTAGATCTGAGAAGAGCGAACCAAAATTTAATACGAACTAGACACTCCGTCAACATAGTCTGAGATACTAGTTGAGAAAGTTTATACGAATAAACACGAAGTGAGGTTTTAAGTGACGGTCAGAAATGGGTATTTTCGTATAACTCATCGAGAGATGTCAAGGTAGTCACGATTAAACATTTATGCCATGTATCACGCCCTTTCGTTAATAAATGAACATTCTGATGATTATCACATCACTGCTTCAACATTAAATATTTACAGTTATATTTTAAATATTTTCATAAATTCTTTGTTGCAGGTTTGAATTTGAAAGACGGGTTTAATTTTCAATTTTTGTTTCTTTAATCTTCTCCAGATTACACACTTAACTTAAATATGGCCTAAGCCTGTCTTTAAATCTAACTCACCTCGGAAGCCAAAATGCTTGAAGCTGATGCCTTATTCTTAGTTAAAAATCAAACAAAAACTGTATGTTAAACTTTGTTGAAACAATACGCCATAAAGTGTCAACGAATCCATTCCTTTTTGAGGGTTTCACTCTAAAGTCAACGCAAAATTTTAAACCATAGACATCGACCAACATGTTATCCTCAAATTTTCACCTTTAAAGTTCGAAAGGGTATCTTTAAATTCATCGATTTAAGATATTGACATTATATTTTCATAAAGTATATTCTAAAGGTTTTGTAGAGTGAAAATTACAATGAAATTTAAACGTCTTTCATATGAAAGTACGTATATCCACGATTTTTGTCACTTCAGTTCAAGCATCTGAGGTAAAATATGTCAAAAATATTTCCAAGGGCACGCGGATAAACAGATTCTGAGCTTAAACACGCATCGTTAGCAGGAATTTCACTATCGTTCAGACTATATCCAGATGAAATTACACTCATTCAAGTATAAAAGATTAAGAACAGAAATATTGAAAAAACTTCTCGACAGTTTCGTCCAAATTCTGTGTAGCTTAATGTTTTCATCGCGCAGAAGCGAACTATCATAAAACCAACCACGAAAAGCCATTGGTTGAATTTGTCCGATTCACACCAAAATTAGATTAGAAACTTTCGCAATCCATATAAGATTCCACTTTTCAAACAAAACTCGGACGGGTTTCGGTGAATAAATAATTTTTAAGGTGGAAAATTAATTGGTCGACGTGAATTAACTATATTAATTGATTGCGCATGTTTTAGATTGTAACACCTATCATTTTTAACACCGTATTTAATGAGATCTTCAGATTATGTCATGACCCACGAGTTAAATCTAGAATGTACGAATGAAAATAACGTTTTTATCTTTAAATAGTTTCTTCCTCGGTTAAAAAGGCGTGTTCAAACAGAAATTAACTGAAAAATTATTTTTTCATCACTCCTATAGCAATAAAATAACAAAATATATCATTAATATTCGCAGGTTTCGCCGATTATGAACCATACCCTTAGCATCAAATACGATATTGATATTTTCATCATCATCAAAACTAAATCTTTGGAATAACACAATTTAACTAACTGCGGTCTGAAGTTAATAAATTCATCGTCTCTATAACTAAAAGATAACTTCATTAACTACGTTGAAGAGTATGAGATATTAAGCGATAAACAAAATAAAAACAAAACAATAAATAAATAAAGTACGTTGGCATTTTAATTACATATCTTTAGTCGTTTTTGATTATAGGTGTTAACTTTATAATTCAGGGTAATCGCGTTTCGTAATTTTTACTTGCGCAAGCGCTTCGATTTTGCTAGATATGAGCACACCCGACGAATCCGAAAATTCAGACAGTATATTTTTTCCTTACCAGAAGATTCTTTTCTGAGAAAAGTTATTTTGAAAAATTATTGGCAACCACATATCAATATTCGCTCTGCATTTCCATTTTTGATCGTATTTTGTTTGCTTTTTACGCTGTTATCCTTTATTCTGCTAATCGGGAATTCTAAAGTTCAGATATTTTAACTCTAGATATTTTACAAAGAACTTGATTATACTGACTGTGTTTCAAAATCAGACTCAAGCGTTAAATGTATGGACCAATATCAAGCTCAAACAGCATGCATCTGTCAGGTAAAATTCGAAATTCCGAAAACCATTCCAAAAAATATTATATTTTATTTCAAAATTGTTAACATGTTTCAGGTTAGTTTTCTATTAATTTGAGAACCACAGGCTGTATGCTGAATCGTACGATATATATCAACAAATGGGCAACGAACCGGTGCAGGAGGCTTCATCAAGTTGTGACCGTCTTGATAAGATTGGAAATCAGGTGGTTTATCCATGTGGGTTGGTTGCTAACAGCATGTTTAACGATACGTTTATGTTCAAAATTGGAAACACGGCATCAACTTACCACATCCAACGTTATAACACTCCCAGAAACCAAAATTTACAAAAACCCAAAAAGTAATTTTTTACTTAAGTTTGATATGAATACTGTTCTTGCCAATTTCGCTCATCCACCTAATTGGCACGTACCTATTTATGAACTCGATACCACAAACGAAGATAACAACGGTTTTCAGAACGTTAGATATATAACATGGATGAGAATTGATCCATTTCCGGATGTTCTTAAGCAATTGGGCCACTTAAAGTCAGTGCCTGAGCTGATGAATGGGAACGATGAAATTTTGGTCGATATAGAATACAGTAACGTTTTGAAATTGACAGGATACCCTGTTCATCCATTTAATGGAAAAAAACATATCATCGCCGTAGAATCTTCTTGGCTGGGAATGCCAAATCCTAGGCTTGGCTATATTTACTGTACTGCAAGTGTTCTCAGCCTCGTGTTTATCTTATACTTTTGGATATCCGCGTACGTAGGTATTTATCCCATTTAATTTTTTCAGTGTCTCAAACTCCAAACATTGTACGTTAAATAATATGTTCAAAGCGCGTTTAGAATTTGCATTAATTTGAAAGGATGTATATCCAAATTTAAGTAATATTTTGGCTTATTTTTATCAAAATGTTGTATTTTTCACTTTTTTCTAAACATGGCTCGTCTTGATAGTGTTTTTAAAAAAGGGTTACAAGTCGTTTTTTGAGAATTCGGGTTTTAAGTTAGTTACACCAGGTGTTTGGAGTGAATGATTAAATTTTGTGAGGCTCTTGTTTTTGCTTGGTTTAAATAATCCGCTTCATCTACGTGATTCACTTTTATATCTCAATTGAAGTTTTTCGTCAAATGCCTATCTCATTTTATAAAAGAGTCAGTTTTTCAAGGAAGAGATAACCTAGGAAGTGGGTTATGTGTTAAGGTTGCTTTTACTGCGAATCTGGCAAGACCAAACCAAGGCGGCCCTGGGTAAGGCTGCAAATAAGAAGCTACGCCCCTACGATCTAACAGCCCGATGGCCCCGTTTTGAAGGTTTAGTGAATACATTGGCCCATTTGATGAATATTCTTACTGCTTTGACAAGTACGCTAAGGGCAGAAACGTCTTTCACTGTTTTAACCGGGTCTGCATTCTTCAATCATGATTGGTGCAGCTCAAAAAATTATTCCTTAAAAGTAACGACCGTTAATTTACTTTTTTTGGAGAGTCCTTTTTACCGCCCGAAGCAAAAATCATTTTTCGTAGATTTTAGCACATCTTTCTTGGAACGTTTTTGCCATAACAGAGGGTATACTTTAAAAACACTGAAAAAATTCAAAGTGCAGATAAAATAGTGAGATAACTAAAAGTTCTGCATTGTCGTGAACTAGTTCCATCCTCCCAAAATTACAATATGTCGCAAGAAGCGATAAGATACGGCATCATTGGTAAGAAATTAAAAAATCGGTTCACAAGAAGAATTAACGGTACACTGCGTCTGGTGGTAATATTTTTAACCCCTGGTTGGCTATGAGATGTTACCTGGGCCAAATTTTCGTGGATAAAACCATATTGATCGCATAATTTTGAAGGTAAGCGTTGACAAAATACTTAGTTTATGAGTATTTTTTCTTATCGAAATCAAAAAACAACGATTATGAAAATAAATGCGAGAGGATTGCCAGTTAATAGATATAAGTTCTTCAAAAATTTATTCTTAAAGCGAAACATTTCTGACTTGATTGTTGGAGAGGAGTTCACCTATTTCTGTTAAACGGTGTCATGACTTGATTAGTTTTAAACCTGTAAGAGTTGTTGTGCTTTACACTCATTTGTTTACTCACTGTTTTCTGCTCAAAAAGATGGCAGTCTTGGGATATAACCTATCACGAAACGAGGTTCATCTCAAACTTCAGAGCCGTAGTAGCAGGAGTGAAGGTTTTTATGACAATATTTCTTCATCGTTATAACTTGTTCCATTGGTGGGCGACCCTTTGAGGAAATAAAAGCCAAGAGTAGGCCAAAATTAAGCTTTATAAATTATTTTCATGCGTTATTGTGAGATAAACCTTTCAAGTTTAACTCTTTTATCGCAGCTTTTCCCTGGCAGAGTGAAGCATAATGAACCTATTTCGTTGCTGAGCATATGGTTAACCAACAATTTGTCATACCTGGGTGTAAACATGAGGCTCGCGAAAAATGAACTGGTGAGGATTTAATGGCAGTTGAAAACCATACCTTTAGAAATTACTCAATTAAAGGGACAACATAATTCAAAAACCTCGGCGAGGATTAACTATTTTTCCTCTGTTTCTCAGTTAACATACACTGAATCCTTCTCAAGAGACAGATTTCAACTTTTGTGTAACACACCACTTAATTTAAGACGAATCAACTTGAAAATACTTTTCTTAACAATCGTGCATGTACCAAATAATAATTAAAGGTGTCAGAAGTTCCACACTCAGAGTCATAGTTATCGTCAATCACATTGAACTAGCTAGATATTTAAAACGGGCGAAATCGATGAACTGAACGAGCGAGCGAATACATTTGAGAACTCAAAAATTTTGAAAATTAGTTACATTCGACTTCAGATTCCGTTTTAAGAAAATTGTTTCAACTTATGTCTTTCGTTCAAAATTCAATTATAGTATCACACAATACGCTTTATCGTGCTGAAAACAATGTTCTAAAAAGCGTTGTAGATTAACAGTTCTTTAACGCGAATGAACAATTTTATAGTCTGCTTAATGAGATCCCTTTTCGTTAAAATAAGTAAATTTAACAAAGATTGGCAGTTTCTAAAAACAATTTCCATTCATATCGATTCTTTGAAGAAAATTAGCAAACTTTAAGGCGTTTAAAACTTTCAACTTAAATCAACACAACTCCCGTTGGAAATTCATGCACAGATTTTTCATTTACCACTTAATAATTCTCAGTTGTTGAAAAAAGGCCGATTAAGACTTCTATGACATTAAACTAAAGTTATGTTGAGACGGATTTACACCAAAATAAAGTCGGAACGCTGTTTATTCGGTTGATCAGAGAATTTTAAGTTGTTTTCAAAAGAATAAATTTGATTTTTACCCACACTTCCTTAGTCAGATGAAAAAACTAACAGTTGTAAAAGTCCTAAGGCATGTCTTGACATACTTGGGGCATTTTAGCTTCACTTATGCTCGGTTGACTCCATTGGTGCTGGTAAAGAGTCCTAAAATTCTTAGGATCATCCTTAAATCTCATATTTAAAGTATGAAAACGAATATACCGCTTTTGTTCATTTAAATGTGTTATTCCTTGTTTAAACTGCAGTAAAATTGTGATTAACATTTATATCAACATCTTTTCATTTTTATTTTTTACGTTCGGTGAATCCTGTTTTGATGTCTAAATTGTTATATATATTCTACAATTCATTCGTATTTCTAAGGTGTGAATATTACTGAAATAGTTATTTATTATTTGGAATGCGCGTGAATTTTTTAGATTTCTTAAAGCAACCGCTTCGATCGATATATGCATGTAAATTATGAACGTATGCGAATTAGTCTTGATTTTAGAGTTTAAACGAAATTCGTATATCCTTAGAAGCAAAGTTAAATGGATTCGGGCATCGTGGTTTAAAGCTGGTTAAATTTGCAATACGTAGTGCTAAGGCTGTAAAACTTCAATATCATCTTATAAGCCATTTACTTATGTAAATAAATTTATTTGGCTTCAAATAGAATGAACAGGCACCTATATTCGTGCCATCGCTTCAACGGAAAGTTTAAATTTTGTCGAAATTAAAGAGCCAAACCTGGATCACAATTTCTTCAAAAATAATTCTTTTCTTTTTGTCAACACATTTTGGATTCACATAAATTCTCCTTTTCTACCAAGTTTTTTAGTTTGCAAAATTTATCATAACGGAAAGGGAATCGATTCTTTTGAGTTGACATATGACAACATGAGGCTATATTTCAAAATATTTTAATTTTCTGATCTTTCAAAGGAGCGAGAGAGAGAGAGTTTTGCAAAATTCTGAACGTTAAATCTTCTCTATAGCATTAGCCTTTGAACCTTTCAAACGATGCTTGATCATTTATTATTTATTGTTTGTATGATGATCGTAAATATCGGCCCAGGCGTCATAGTAACCTTTGAGTGCGTTTGTAAACAGGTCACTATTCGAGTTTAATTTAATTCCTTTAGATCTCTGAAACCTTGAAGAAAAATTAAAATTTTAATTTAATTGTTAATATTAGTACCCGATAATATTAAAATATTTAACACTTTTCGTGGTTTATAATTGTAAAAGCGTTCAAATAAATTAACACTAAATTTAGATTTTTTGCGAGTTTGCATGTTTTCTAATTTATTTAACTTTAAGGAATCTAATGTGAACATCAGTGAACGTTTTTAAAGCATAGAACTATTTAAATTATAAACAACACTCAATTGGTAGTAAGAGTGAAAATTGGAAATTCTTCGAAAACACACTGAGCAAACTCTGGTTTATTTTTGACATAACTGGAACTAGGAAGACATTTATACATAAATGTTATACTTACCAGTTTGATCAAAAATATAAAAAGACAGTTTACAATCGGTGTTAAAAGTGAAAATCACAATCGTTCCTTGTAAAATTAATAGTTACGGAAGACAGTATTATCGTTAAAAGGGAGTATTTATGTAATTAAACGCAGAATATTAAATATTCAAATCCATAAAACCACACCAGCGCCGTCAAATACTTTCGTGGATAGATATACTTGGTTCAGAAATTCGCTTTTTTGTCACTTTATCCTAATCATATATATTAATCATTAATGATAGAATTAAGAATCAAATACGCATCGTGTTTACTTTTTTCCAACAAAAGCGAAAATATACGATATGATAAGTGAACTTACAAGATCTATGTTCTTTAAAAAGATTGATCAAACAACCATACATAGAATGAGCAATGAAAAACCATTTTAAGTAGGTGTTGGAGCGGCGATACCCACCGACAATGCTCCAAATTTATGAAAAGGTAACAGGAGAATATCTAACTTAAATGAGCCATAGTTGGCACAAGTTCATTGATGGTATCATCAGAAGTGTGCCGGCGTCGTTTACTCAATGCCTTACAATCATGGTGCGTGAGGCTGTAACCGAAATTTTAATTTCTGCATTGTACTGTTTGGTAGCTGGAAGGAACGAACATATGTATTGCAACGTTCGGCGCGAAATTATCTTTCTCATGGAGTATGAGCGGATGGCCAAGATTATCACTGTTGATTTCGAGTATTCTTTAATATCGGCGGTTGAACAACGATTTACAGAAGGTACAAAACTCGGTTGCTGTTTTCATAACAAACAAGCCTTATTACGAAAACTCACAAACTTCAAAGTATGCAAGTAAAGCACAAATACAAAACTGTCCAATATTGAAATTTTAAGAAATACTTGAAATATCAGAAGTTACAATTGGTATCAACAACATAAAATCCCTACTGAAAGGAAACGAACCTATTGAACCCTTGTGTAAGTATTTTCGAGGACGTGGCTTTAAAGATTTCCACCATCACTATTGAAAATAAATGCAGATGGAAATTTACCACCCTGCCGGAATGACGAACGAGTGCTTAGAACTGTATAAAAGTAGGATTTGGGATGTTTTCTGGATTGCGCATCCAAATTTTGTGGCGTTTATTTCTGTTATAAAAGCAGAATTTGCATTTACCCTGAGAAATATAAAAGAGCACAGGAGAGTTTAAGTAAAATTGTTAACAGCCGAGAGTGATTCATTAAACCATCACTATCAAATCATGATATAGCGCGGAAAATGATAAAATAAATTGAGTAAAATATAGTTTTTCTTTATAAATTAACTTAACTTTTTAAATTTATACATTTTAGGAGTTTCATGAACACTTCCCAGTAAATTGAATATTTTCTCAAACTAATGAGCCATACCATATTTTTAATGTTGACACGGTTATTTGTCATAATTAAATAAACAGTTGTTTTCTCCCTTTAAGTAATTATTCTACCTTTAACTCAATTCTTATTAACCTTTGACAGCTTTACGAATTTATATTAAAACGCGGTTAAATTTTGGCTAACATGAAATTTATAGTTTGATGAAAAGTATCTTAAGTCGAGTGTTAGAGCTATAAAAAGCACATATTCAGTAAATTTAACCTTAATTGTTGGGAATTCAATCAAAATACTGCTTTTTCAAGACAAATTAAATGAAGCAGTTGGAAGTACTTTTTGGCTTTATCTGAGAGAAAGTAAGTTGTTAAGTCGTAAATAATTATCAAAATAAAAAGTTAAAATTGCATTAAAAATTTTGATAAAAGGCAAACCATTGAAAATTGATTGTAATTATTTCGTGTTAATGAGTAAATTTTAATATTTTATTCCTGGTTAAAAGAGTGCTCCCATCGATTCTAGTGCTTTTTCATCAAAAAATGACGAGCTTATTTTGAAAAATTTCATTAAAATATGATTTAGGGGGATGTCTTCAATTAAATGAAAGTTAAAAAGCGTTGAAATTTTTAAAGGATGAAGCCACCCTCGGTGGGAATGTGATTTATATTTGGAATGTGTGTACCTTCAAACCGATATGAACATTAAGTAGGATTAAATAGATTCGATTTCGCACCTTTACACACTTGATCATATCGAAATCTTAAACACCCACAGTTAAAACTCAAATTAAGTTTAAACGTATTTAAAATGGTTTGGGAGAATTTACAGCTGTCTATATTTAGAAAACTGAAGAGACATTAAGGGTTTTAAGTTTTTATAAGTACGAATCAAGTGAGAATGTGCTTGTTTGACTTAACATGGAATAAGCTAAAATATTAATGAGAACGCGATAGTTTGAGGCACAATAAAGTTTAGAGTTAAATTGAATGAATAGCCTGTTGCCTTATAAATAATGTTAAAAATGTAAATTAAATAATCAACATGATAGATCCCTGGTAATCTTCTTTTGATAAATAGTTTGGCGATCTTCCTCAGGCAACGTTTGTATCACATTCTATGGTTCTGGGATGACTTAAGACTTTTTTCATAAAAAATTTATTTTTAGTTGACAGTTTATACTTTTTCCGAAAGGAGGCCTTGAAAAATTTTGACACTACTTGTGCGAATTATTTAGCATTTCATGGCAATTATTGTGGTAAAATAAATTTTATTTACCATACTTGATAACCTTAAAATACAACAGTGATTCCTAATTAATAGAAGATAAAAGAACATAATTTCTTGGGATATAAAGAAACAAGTTGAATTTTACGAGATAAAGAGAAACCTATCATCCTGACAGTTAAAATCGGTAACTTCTTAGTGGCCCTTACAGTCGTGATAGGAATCCGAATTTTGAGATTTTAAAACGAAGAGTGAAAAAATATTTATTTTCAGGTGAGCTAATCTTCTCGAAGAATGAAGAAATAAAAACATAAAATACTTCAATTTATCTCAAAATAGATCCAAACGAGTTTAGATTGTGAAATCTTAAACAGAGATATGTTTACTTTGCAAAAATAGTTGAGATATTTTTCGTTAAATTTTATCGAATATAATCATCAACACTGCAATTGTGTAAATACATAGTAAAATATGTATTATGAGCCTCTTTCTTGACTGATGGAATTTTAAAAACTTACACAGTTACCCGTCTTTTATAATTACTTTGAGATGACTTGACTCGTGATAAAGAATCACTGAAGATGGCAAGAACCTGGTTGAAATGTTAATTTGTTGTATGCCATTCGTTCTTTTCTGAGATATATTAAAAATCGTGATTTATCAAACAAATAAGCGCTACGAAAGACAATAATTTTTAATTTTTCAAATTCACAAGAAAATAGATGGAAAAACTTTGTGTGAATCTGAAACATCTTGAATTTTAATCTTTCATCGAAAATGATACCGAAGGTCCACTCAAAATCAGCGATATTCAAGTGTACAAAATTATTGCAGAGTATAGATTTACAAAAAACACGGTTATATCGTCGTTTTATTTGTGTCGCGTTTATTAAAAAAGTTAATTCTAGAAGTGTTGGTTTTAAATATAAGTGATCTCTTGTTTGAGAGAATATTTTTGTTTCAACATGTCTCAAAAAGATTATAAAATCATACGTACGTGCATGCCATAAACTTGTCTGGCTAAAGAATAAAATTTAAAATTTTCATCATTCGCAAGAAGCTGATTTTCGATCGACGACTTTTTAAGTATTTAACTCTCAAATGCTGAATTAACCTAACGATAACCTCAATATATCGACAGCAAATAGGAAATGTCATAAGTGAGATTTCACGAAATACATTAAACAAGAATTATATCTTTTCTATCCTAAAATGAGACAGCAATAAACTGAATAACTCTCAACAACTTAAAATTTGTGAATTCTAATTCGCTCTACAGTTGACAAATTAATTTTTCACTTTCAACTTTAAATCTAAATGAAACAATGAGAAAGCGTTGAAACACGTTGGGAAAAACATCCGATGTTATGTTAGTCGACCAAAAATGAAAAGAAAATGTCTGTGTCATCGTTTGTCTCATTCCCACTTTTAATGTTTACACAGAATCCTGTAAGTTAGAAAGAATTTTGATGAAACCGAAGTAACGTTATTTACACCCCAAAATTATCTATTTATTTTGAAAAATAGCGATGAGAAGAATTGCCCAAAGTATTTACATGGTATGGATTTCGAATGTATTCAAAAAGTAAACTTTGTAGTACCTTTTATTTTAGGATATATAACCCAGCAAAAAAAACCATCTTCCAGAGATCTCCAGTCAATTTTTGTAATCAACGTTGTAATTTTTAGTGTACACTCTGTTGCTTTATCTGATGTACTATACATTAATGCTCTCTCTTCTCATTTTAGGAAACAAAATTTTCTCTTCTCTGGTTGATCCAAATGCAACACGCAATCAACATAGCTTATCTCTTTTGGAAAAAAATATTGGTATTAACAGTTTTCAAAATTCCCTCACCGGGTTTATATTCTTATAAATATCATGTTAAAAATAAATATAACCAACCGAGTTGATAAAACCCAAGAAGTCAATGTCTGACAACTTTCAGAATTTACTCGATTAAAATTCAACTTCATTCATCACAAAGAAGCTTCGAGTTAAGTTTTTCAAACGTATTTTTACATTTACTCACCATAAATATGCTGAGTTAACTTGCGTACGGTGTATATTCCTCGGGGTCGATTCTTAAAATACTCCTTGATTGCTATCGTTAAAGAACTTGAAGCAAATCGAAGCAACTTGTGAAAGGCATAAATTGGTGTATTTGTTGCTTTTATCTCAAACAACTGATAAATTCATCTCGTGATATTCAAGGCGGGTGACTTTTCCAAATCTTTCGTTGTTATAATATGAAGATATATTTCGAAATCTGTACTTGAGACTCCTAAGATTCATAATTTAATTTTCACTAATTTTCAAACATATCTCAAAGTACAAACGTAGATTTAACGCCTTTCAAGAAGCGGGAAGTATGTTTAATTTATACAGCGACATATTAACACGCCTATTTGGCGATGATAAGAGTACTCCCAAAGTTAACCACATATTTTGAGTTATTTGCAACAAACTCGTTTTTTTCTCATTAATGACTCGAACAATCAACTAAATGTAATTATTTTTGACAGATCATAATCTTTTAGTTCTATACCCTATTTTCTTTCGTGAAATCACACGGTCTTATTTTGATGATCCTGTGTTCAATTCTTCGTTGGTAAATAGCATTGAAGAATATCTTCAAAGTAAGAACTGGCTAAAAATAGAATATATTTCAAGCAGTTTAGAAAGATGTGGTGAAACGACAACACGGCTGTGTGTTTTTGATGCGTCTTTACTTGGCGAATGCTCAGCAAAACCATTTGGGTTCGAGAAAACTTCACATAGCTGTTGCATCTACTTCAGCCTCAACAAGGTAGCTTTAAAAATATATTTCGCAGATTAAAAATGTGTTCAAACCTGAGAAAAATGCAGAGTATCTGGAAGTCGAGTGTTATGGATACGAAAATGTGATTGTTTTTAATTTATTCATCAGAACGGACGTAGAGTCAACTTGGAAATAGTTCCAAAGAAGGGTTTCAGAAAGATAGACCTCCATCACAGTTTTAGTGTGGCTAGTAAGCCAGTACTTGTTGCTGTGAAAGCACCTGTAAAAGAGTTAAAATCCCTCACGTGTAAATTAAAAGATGAAAAATACCCCATTGCCATCAAGGAAAACTCTTATCTCTCAACTGGAGCTTTCACCATCCAAATCAAAGACGCAAAATAACTGCGTTTGAATAAAAGTAAAAGTCTTTTGTAAATGATTGTTTTTAATTTTTCAACCCTCTTAAAGTTCAAATTTCAATCAAAGGTGTGAAATAATTGAGCCAAATACGGTGTTGCTCTTTAGTGGTTTTAAACAATAATAAAAACAATTTATATCAGACTTTGTCATTTCATAAATCCATCGTTCAGATAGTTTCATCGATAAGAATATAGGTGTAATTCCATTTTCTTCAGTTCATGCCGATCTATTTAATGCGTTAATCTAATGAGAAGTAGTCGGGAAATTTTTTATTTTATCATAAAATACAACGTAATTTCCTCAGTTTTCAATATTTCGTCGACTGATTAATTTTAAATCTACATCTGATTCGACGATATCTCATCAGCTTTGCATCTTCGGGGAAAAGTGGATAATATTTCTAGCTATGCACAGAGTTTATAAAAGGTGTAAACCAACAAAAACTCATAAGATCGTGCAACATTTTTTGCTGCAAAATATTTTTCATTCGTAATGAGGAGGCGTTAAGTTGTTAGGAAAACCTTGGAAGGGTAGATTTTATTAGTTTCGACTTTAAAACATGAGTCCCAAACTTGAAATGTGTCAAAATAATCTGAAAACACACCTGAAGCCTTTTATTTTTAAAATTAGATTCAAAACGACTTTCATTTAATTATTGAAATTAGCTTGTGTTGGGATTTAATCACTTTTCAGTGGGCATAGCTAAAAATTAAAAATATAAAGACTATGAAAACATTGTTGCGGCGAGCATAAGTTTGAAAATCCTAAACATTATATTTTCGTTGAAGGCATGTTTGTCTGAAGATATGATTGAGCGTAACCCATTCTTAGATTCATTTAGATACTCCCGAGACACGTGTGATATTTTCAAACCTCAAAGAAAAAGATGGAAATATATTTACAATCAATCATTTTCGTATTTTAGTACAAACTTGTCTTACAGCTCTGTAATCATTTATCAAAATAGCAAACTCAGCTGGAATACTTAGGTAATTAAAAATAATTCCATGCTTTTTGACGCTTAACTCTTTTGTATCTCTTGAACAAAAATGTCAAGGTGTTCATTGATTAGTTTGATCTGAAAAGGTTGTCTGAATTTCTCATGGTAGACAAGAAATTATGGCATCAGAAATAACTACCATTGATAATCTCACTCAAAATAAGTTCCAGGCCAAATGGATATGTAATAAAGGTTCGATTTCTTTCTAATCTCGAGTGGGAAATATCATAACGGTTTACTGTGGTAACTAAGTTCTTTTGGACAAACTTTTTGATTATCTGTGCAAGGAAGTTCAGGTTTACATGTTTTACAAAAATAAATAAAGTGATTCTTCACGAGTTAAAAAAATATAATTTCTCAAAAAATGGTTCATATTGTGAAAAAAACATAAAATATACGCTGAATGGTTCTGCCAAATTTAAATATTCGAATGAGTTGAATTAAGTTTTCAAATTGGTTTTAAATTATTTTTATTTATGTATGTTATTCTTTCCAGTTTATGTTCTGAAACATAATTCTGAGCCACCATAAAGAGGAATCAGATTATTTCTCATCTTAAACCTTTGAAAATAAAATTCAAGAATAATTCATGTGTTTTTCACTTTGTTTCAATCTGAACAAGAATTTTTATGTGATTGGTGAACTTTTAAAAATTCAATATTTCTTCAAGAAACAACGAAAACACTACCTCCATTTTACATCCGTATACCACCACTGTAAATTACTTATGCATTTCAAGTATTTATGTAGGAAATACAAAATTAGTCGACTCAAAATGAACAAAGTAATCTCATACCATTCATTTAAAGCTTTTACAGCTTAAAATTAACAAGCAGAATGATAGATATTTTCCGATTTATTTCTAGTTTTTACGTATCTCGCAAGCTCACTGTCCATTATTATTTCGGCTCATTCGTTGTTTTATGTAGTTTAGGAAAGAAAATAATTGAAAATAGAAAGTTTTTTAAAGTTATTAAATGAATATTTTCAACTGATTCGATCTCATTATGAAGGGCGAACCATTATTTATTCTGTTGATAATGGTGAGTTTCACCTTTTTGACGTTTTTGAAAGATAGTTTTTGTGTTAATATTCTCTCTTGCTAAAATCTGCCAACCTTTTCGTTGTTCGTTCAGCTTTAAATCTCATTTAACTTCCTTGTCGAATATTAGTGGTATTGGGTTTTTTATTTGTTCAACTCAGTGAAACTCTCAGTTATTACTCAGTAAATTATCTCGACCTTAGATGGGCATTTTTTCAGATTCAAATGTTTCAAATTTTTTGGCTCAATCAAACTTAATTCTTGAAGTTATTATTTTGCACAACTCCCGAGAATTATTTTTTAAATTTTAAAGTCAGTATAAGGCTAAAAAATCAATATCATCCGGTGATGATTGGTAGACAGGAGAGTTTATCATTTACGATAATCAGTTCGCGTGGATAAAGGAGAGAAAACAAGCTTGCTGGAGTATTAATAGCGACTTAAATCCTTAAATAGAGATTTTGAAATAATTCGCGTCGTTATATTCCTCTTTTTGTCACGTGTTACCATGATTATACGATTTTTCGCTCATAAAAAGTTAAATGAAAAAGCATGTACACCAAAAAATTGGGTTAAATCGAAGACAAAGACCGTTCACACTTAAAAATAATGTTCATTCATCTTATGCATTTTTGAAATACTATAAAACTTGATAAACTTTGAAAATTGTATTTTTAAAGAAGGTGTAATTGATTTTCATATTTATTTTGCATCAACCCATGTGTTTTAAATTGCATTTAGGGAAACAAACAAAAAATTAAACCCTACATTTTAAAGGTGTATTTTGGTTTTCAAACGTGTTTTACACGTGTACCATTGATGCTAATTTCGTGAAAGGATCAGTGTAAATCTTGTTTTATAAAGGTCTTGAGTGTTATAATTGCGCAAAAACCAACATGGAATTGAGGAAAACGATGGATTCGAATGAAAAAGAAAGTTCAAATGAAAGTCTCGCACTTCTTCCTGATAAGAGGAAAAACCAAGCATATAAATTCATTTATGTTTTGGGAAAAGGTGTCATTAAATTCAGTTAGTAATGACTTTATCAAAGGAAACTTTTTATACCTGAACTTGTGCTTCTATATATTTTACGCGAGTGTCATTTATTCCATATATGCATTAGCATATCATATAAAATACAAAAACATGTTTATGAAAATGGTTTCAGACCCTATTCTTCTAAAAGATTTCAGTTATTTATTCAACTAATTTAGGACTTTTCCCCGCAACGAATGGATATATTATAAAAAGTTATGATTGCCTTGATAACAACACGTACAGAACAGATGTAGAGAATATCAAAAATCTGCTAAAAAGTACAAATCTGCATTTTTAAAAATTAAAATTTCTTTAAAATTAAGACACTTGGAAAAAGTAAACACATAAAAATGTAGTTTGATGAGTATTTCGAATTCTAATTTTTCGTTCCCTCTTACAATTAAATCATATTTAGACTATATGAGAAGAAAATGTGTGAATCTAACCTCTAATTTACTTGGAAGCTGTTCTCGTTTTCCTTTTGGATATGACAGGGGATCACCTTGTTTATATTTCCGAACGCCTCGAGTATCATTTAAAAATACAAAAGATCTATCTCTCACACAAAATATTAATGGGCCTTGAAGTGAATATCCCGATAAACTGCTACGTTTTGTCGAATTCAACCAGTGAAAATATGGAGGGTGTTTCGTTTCACTTACAACCAAAAAAAATAAAGAGAAATTCCCTCGTGTTTGAAAGAGCTCAGGTCTGCTTACCCACTCTACTATCGATGCAAGTTAATGTTAGGGAATCGGCCACGATATTTTGTAAGATTCAAACAGCTCTTTTCAACCAGAATATGATGACTATACGCATTGAGGAAATTATAAATCGTGAAAGGTGTCAGTTGAACCATTTGAATTAACAATACGTTCATTTTATTTTTTATTGATGTAACTTAATCAAAATCCGTTCATCATATTGGTTTCATAACAAAAATTCACTGCCTCAGAGAATCATTTTTGCAACTTGGTTGCGTGGTTTATGCTTCGATAGATTTATGAAGGTTCTGAATGAGGGAGACGCGTATTCAAATTAAAGTTGAGATTTACGGTTAAAAAAGTTGATGGTAAAATAAAAGCTGTGTCACAACTTAATCGCCTTTTTATAAAGTTTGTAAGTTATCGTAAAATATCACGAATGTCACATCGGACTATTTCTGAAGATAAAATCATTTAGCAGAACGTCGAATTAGAAACTAAAGCAACCTACCTAACACGAACCTATATCTATTTATGTTTAGGTTTTTATTTTAAAGGTATATTTAATTTTTTAACGCTCCCAAAATTTGAATTAATTCAATTAAAGAGTCCCAGTCAACGACTCCATTAACCAGGGGGCATTTTATGTGCTTGGAAATTTTATAACCCAGTAATTTATAAAGTTATGTTTCTGACTGACGAAATTAATGATTTAAACAACGTTTAATCACGAAAATCTTATTTTTCATAACAAATATAAGTAGAGACTCATTAAAAAGAGCAAGCGGAGCTATTTAAGAAAATTTTTGCTCCTTATTAACTCTTTACATTAAAAAATGGAATATTCTTCTTTAAAAATCGTTTAAAATAAACAGACCGATAAAAAAATTTGAACTCATTAAAAAACATACTCTCACCATCCTCGTGGACAATTTGTTATATATTAATTTTGTTAACTTTACAACTTTTAATTTTAATCTGATAAATAATTTACTTTGTTCTGTCAGCGTGTTTCATTTCAAAATAGGTGAGGAGATTGAATAAAACAGTTTGAAATTTGTAAATATACTCATTTTAGTTGTAAAAGCTAATACCGAGTTGATAAAAGCCATTCACTCACAAGGGTGTCGGTTTAATATTTAAACTACCAGGATGAAAATATTCAAGGTCCACTATCAACTAATTTCATCCCAACTTTCAAAAAAAAACTCTTCACTTTTAAATTTGATGAGGGATATATTATAATAAATGACAGCACTTTTTCCTCGTTGTTTGAATTTTTTTAATTAGGATAATCACCTTTTGAATCTTGTTGGTTTATCAGTCTATATCTCTTTTAATTTTAATAATGTGAATAATGATCATTTATTCGAGTATCTTTTGATGAAAAAATTTATAAAATTGAACTCTAGATGCTATGCTATGCCTTTCTTGAAGTCATGTACTTTTGGTATAGTTTATAACAAGTATAAGCACAAGTAAAAATGCTTGAAAACCTTTAAAGGGTGTCCCATTCGGTTTATTTGCTTATTTGAGGTCTAGAAAAGTAAATCTATGGAGCTGCGCTTAATAATCGATTGGTAGCGTTCTTATTGGCATATAGCTGCTGTCACTGACTCTAAAGTTATAAACGAAACAGCTTCTAATTTGAAGATATTTTCAAAATTATCTGTTATGTTCACGTTTTTTGACAATGTCAAATGTTAAAACCTGCGAAATTTCAAATAAACACGTGGTTATAAGCATATCAAGCTATTTATTTAATTTCCTTTAATTACTTAAGCCTCTGTATCTTAAAACATCAAAACTACGGGAATATTGTCTGACTTATAAAAGTTGAGAATTTTAACCTTTTGAATAAAACTTAATTTTGTGACATATACCATTTTTGGTTTTTATTTAATGATATCTAAAGCTATAAAAGTATAATAATTATGAAAACAATAGATTTATGTTTATAAACATACTTTTAACAAATTTTCTCTAAAATCATAAGAGTCACTCGATATTTTGAGTTCGACTTATCAGTTAATACTCAATGTACGAATGGTTATCGAGAAGCAAGTCGTTACTTTTTATATTCGTGACTTCAATGTGTAAGACGACTTTTGTTACGAGTTAAAACGGATTTAAATCAAATAAAGGAAATAACAATTAGAAAATTTAATCAGATATTTGAATATGAAGAAATGACGAGAATAACTTGTTCACGAGCTGAATTTTTATTTGAAAAATTATTTAACCATAAACAGCCATGTTTTTGATTTGAAACTTAATCTTTTTAAATAACAAATCTATTTCGAAAAATCATGATATGTAATGATTTATAAACTTTTTATTTCCTCAAGTCCTTTAACGAAAATACGAGCATCACGTCAACAGGGTGGAATGCACTTTTTATTCTCCATTTAAAAAAAATAACAATTCTCTTTTTCAGTTGAAATTATCTCCGTATGTTCTTCAATAAAAATTAATCACAGTGACTTTTAACATTTTCATATTAATACATTTATATTCCATAAAAAGTAAAGGTGAGAAAGGTTTTGGCGCTCATTTGAATGGTAAATATATAATAACCTGTAAGCAGCATCTGACCATATCTTTGTCTTCCCTTGTTTCGTTGCCCACCATTAAAGAAAATATTACATTCGTCTCATAGAACATTATAATTTTTTTAAAGTACATCGTAAATAAATTTCGTATTTGATGAATAACATTTTGTTATGTAAGAAAGGTTTTCAAACAAAAATAAAAAAGAGATATTAAATTAAATATTATTTTTGAATCAAAACCATGACAAGAAAAGGCTTGGAAAGAAAAATGCTTCACATTTGAGTTATATTGAAAAAATGTTTATTTTAAAATCTCTCTCAGGAATAATCCATGAGCATAGACTTCGTTTTCCTCTAAGCGTTCAAACAGTTGTGCAGTTTTGTTGGTATGGAGCTTAAGTAAACATATTAAATACATCGGATGTTTTCATGAATCCGGGCGTTTCATTCAAAAAGAATGGTGAGTTTTTGGGATCTTGATCCGATTTCATGCCACATGGCACAATATCATTGGTATGAAAGGGTAAGCATGTATTGTTCCAAGTAGCATTAACAATGTTGCAAAAATTTGGCGTAGTCGTATTCTGGCCATTTGTGAGTTGATTGTTTTCATAATTGTCTGGAAAATTTGAACTATTTAGCGTATCCGTTTGATTTTGTGTTGAAGATTGAACGAAGGACGCGAATTGAACATGAGGTTCTTTTTGAGGTTTTAATTCTGAGTGAGAAGATTCTGCGGCGATATGAAAATATTTCGTGTGCCGTTTATAAGATATGATTGATGAGAATTCTTTCCTGCAGACCTGGCATGAAAATGGCTGGGAACAACCGAGTAAATTTTTATCTGATTTAGTTGTTTCAAAGTTAGCTTCTGAATGTTTTTTCATCTATGATTAAAGTTAGATAAACGTGGTGATTTATCGATCGTTTTCTTGAGAAACTTTTCATGCATATCTTACACGTGTATGGATTTACATCAGAATGTAAACTTGTGTGTTCTTTCAACGAGCTTGCTCGCGTGAATGATTTCTCGCACATCGAACAATTGTATGGCTTTTCCTTGGTGTGGGTACGTTGATGCTTAAAGAGATCATAGGATTGAATGCATTTAAAATCGCATACTTGACACTTGAATCGTTTTTCGCCTGGGATAAAAAATAAATACCTGTGTGTATCAGAGAATGCCTTTTCAGTTCATCTGTCCGACTAAAAGATTTACCGCATGTTTGGCATGAACAATTGGAAGATTCCACATGTCGCTGTGAATGACGCTTCAACTCAAACGCACTTTTAAAGATTAATTTACATCCGTCGAAAGTGCATTGATGAATTTTCGTATTAATATCGTTGTGGTATCTGATTATAACACGAAAAACTGGTTCGGGGCCTCCTGTTTATTCATCGATAATTTCGAACAAAAACGAGCCAAACTTTCGCTCTGATTATATTCCTTTTCCGCCGGTAAACGTTTGACTTTAGTTTATGAAAAACAAGAACTTTCGCGTATCGGGTTTCCAGTTTCAATCCAATCTTTGAATGAGTTTAAAGTTCCAAATATTATTTTCAAGTTTATTAAAAAAGGGAGGAGTAGGAGCGCCGGAAAATATATTAAAAGAAATGCTTAAATTACTTTGAGTTTTAAATGCCATCTGATTATACCTCGAGCAAAAACGGGCGGAGAGTAGGTTACATAATAACTTATTAACTGTAAGACAGTAACTTGACTAGCTCGTTGTTATCAGGCCTCAGAATATGAAATAAAATAATGGCGATACGTGATTCACATAGGACAACATCATACAGACTTCAATATTCAAATTAAAGACATAAAAACGACTCGCAATATAATGGATTACAAAAGATAAACTGAATTTCCATCGTTTCTGTGAAATCGTTGTGGACGGTCGTTTGAACCATCTCTACATTTAATGCTGTCTTTGCACAGACAAATATATAAAAGCTATCCTATTTGTTCTTCTGTACATTATAAACTGATTACAAAGAACTATTCAGCTAAAATTAAAACTAGCTCATATTACTTTTAAAAAGGTGACAAATTTCTCATAAGAGCTAATTGTATGTACTGAAAAATAACAAAAAATTAAAGATGATTCATTCTGGTGATAAAATTTCTACTCCATTTAACCTTTAAATTCAATTTCCAAATTTTCAGAATTTTATCCTCACCTTTTTATTATTCTGGATTTTATAAGTTAAAACGTTGCTCTAGCCTGTTAACCTGTTGAAACAAAAAAACAGACCTTTAAAAAATAAGTCGAGAATATCCACGGCTAATGTAAACATAAAAATCATATTTAGATAAACTGAAATTTTTGAAACAATTTATGAAACGCCAGATATTTCTTCTGCCCTTACAAATTTTCTTCTGATTTTAAAATTTACAATCAGATGAATAAATTTATGAAAAGGGAAGTTGAGAGCTTTAAAAAATATTTCTCATTGTATTTTTACAAAACAAAAATCAAATGAAAGTATGTATCTTGAGACGCAAGCTCTCTAAAGCGTCCTTCGTTTTTAAAGTAAAATGCGATTTGAATGTTTGATAGGTTAATCAGATTCCATTTTGGCTTTATTTTGGAATTCCTTTTTCACATAGGTAAGTAAAAATTGCAAAAGGTAGAAAAATAAACTCTTTCATTCATATCAAAATCTGAGCATATTTACGCCGAGAAGTTGCATTTAAAGCAAGGCTTATAAATACAGTATCATTACACACCAAGAATTTGTTAAATTAGAAATATTGGCGTTTGGATTCCTATGCCCATTTCATTTACATTGATTTTATTAAAATTTTTGAGCTTTAAAGATGTAAAAAAAGTCATCTAAATCTTAAATCTACTAAACTTGAGAAAGACAGGATTATACATGTTGTATCCCGGTAAAACTTCATTTTATACTTTTTGTACAGAAAAGATTTTTTAAGTATATTTTTATCGTACTGTTAAAATATTTACAAATTATAGAAAACTTTAAAATAATATTAATGTTAAGACATGCGCTTTGAAACAATGCACCTAAAGATCTTTTGTATTGATGAGAATAGATTTTAATGTCAGAAAATGAATAAATTGTCTTAAAATTCAACTACGAAATTATCAATAATCGTGTAGGTGAGGAAAGAGATTTTGATATATTTTAATTTTCAAAGTAAGCTGTGAATAAAATGGCGTTCAATCTATTAATGTGTTTCACAAGGCTACGAATTATTTATGAATAAGTTTAGGTGTAACTGATCCACGAAATTCGAACAAATTTACGAGTTTTGATTGTTTTAATTGAACAGAATTGTGTCACGAGTTTTGAAATGTATTTTCCCCATAAAAAGGACTATTTTAAAACTATTAACTTTTTCAGATTGTTTAAATTATACCTGAAGAAGGCGTGTGTTATGATAAGATAAAAAATGAATATTTATAAAAAACTAATTTTCATGGCTATTCAAAGATAGACTTAAGAATCGAAAATATCCAAGCGTGAATATAATTAATGAGGATGAACATATCGTTAGTGTAAGCAAATATTCACAGGTCATCATTAAAAGTTCGTGTCTCGTAGTTTTTGTATTTAAATAGGTTCAATTCAGCGATGTTTTACACATTGCTTACGAGTCTCATAGTTGCGAATCAGAAATATGTTAAAATTTGATAAATAAATTAAAATACTTGATTTAAGTAAAAAGAGTTATAAGATGCATTTAAATAATATTAACACCGAAAAAAAGTATGTGTGTAAAATTCTGAATTTGTGCGTAAATGAATTTGATAAGTATTTTTAATATTTATTGGCATTTAGTACCGATAAGAACAATATTCATAATTAAAGGCTAATTAAAAGAGTCTAACTGTGGATATTTTTGATAAAATTATAAAGATTACTTCAAAAATAAATAACCAACTGACAATTTTCTTTAAGATTCATATTTTTCAATAAGGAGAATCGCAATGGTTGAATGGATATTGATGGTTTTGATGAATGTCGTGAAGTTTATGTTAAAAGTTATATAACTTAGATATTTAAAATTCCAAAGCTGGAGAAAATAAAAAGAGCGAAGTTGAAGTTAAATTTATTCACTTTTTGAAAGAAATAAACTTAGATAAGTTAAAATTATGATGGATTTCGGTTGTTAAAGTTTTGAATGCCATCGATTTTCGAATATTTTAACTACAAATACCTGGATGGAGATTTTCAATGGATGGCTTTTTTATGCTTGAAATGTTTTCAGCATTCATCGGAATAATCACTCAAAGTTTCGCCCAATTCAACAGAGCAAACTCCATATCTAAACGACCTCGTATTATCGTAACTCGATCATTTAAATATGTCATTATCATGTAAATCGTACCACTAAAATATTGGTTCTTTCCACCATTGACTAAACTGGGCGGAGGTCGTTGATTTAAAACTGTTACAGATCAATTCATCGAAAGTGAGATTGCGTTTATCGTGTATTATAATTTTGTATTTTGCTTTATATTTGTAACATTTGAAATCGCCACTTAACAACCGTGAATTTGTGCAAATGCAAATAGAATTCGACGAGATGTAAATCTCTTAGTTGCTCCATTTTGGTTATTTCTGGATGGTTTATGAATTTTGAAATTCTAAGGTGGTGCATAATCCAAGGATTATCTCTCCACCATTATCAATATGTTTGGCCGACAGCGAAGACTGTTTTTGAGTTAAAGTAAAGTTTTAACGTTTTATTTATATGTTAATCTACAAAGGCTAAATTGTCACAGATGAACAATCTTACGTATTCGGTGTCTAATTAATAACAATCTTGTTTTTCGGCACTTGATGATAGAAGCAAAAAATTACCCAACCTTTACCGATTCATATATTCAAAACAATGCAAGCTTTTCTTCGAATACGAAGGTTGACGGGGTCATCTAAATTAAACACATACCTCGACGTAGTATCTTTTTAAGATAAAAATAATCGAATTAATCTAAAAGCTGTTGTTTCAAACGACTTTAAAAATAGCGGACTGAGACTGTCCATTTTATCTATATTAAGCTTATCATCTGATGATATATCCTATTTTATTCATCGCCAAGAAACTGGACACAAATAATGTAAAGTTTTTGAAGATTATTTTGAAACAAGCTCGATCAATTTTTATCTAAAGACTACATTTTAAAGTTAGCCATCAACTGACCTCCCTTAAGAGACGACGGTATCGAATTTCTTGGCGTATATAAAAAAAGATTTTTGTAAAAGACAGTTTTGCCTCCTTTAAACCTTCTGTTTGGGTAGGAAACACCTTTTTAATTTTCATAAAAAGTACGAACTTGCGCTTAGCGTGTTATAAATACTGGTTAAAACTCGAAAATTCGTGTTCCTAAAAATATGATGGCCATAATCGTTGATCTGCACGCTCTAATTCCCTTTCTTGGCGGTATTTACACCTAATTAGTTGACTATTTTCGAATTTAGGTCAAGTTAAAGTTGATTTAACATTTTATTTTCAATACATTAAGTAATTTTATAATGCAGCTTTTGACTGATGTGATCCGGATTCCAAACAGATTTCACAAAGAACGCTCTTATGTATACTTTACACCAATTAAAATCCCTTTACTCAACCTTGATTACGCTTCGAACATAATCTCAATATTTTATGAAATAGCATTAACCAAAAATAGAGCTCTCGGCAATTCATGCTCGCAAACCTTTTTTTCTTTGTTGCAAACTTATATAAAGCTCATGTATCTCAAAATTTTTTGGATGATTGATTTTGATTATTCCACAATGATATGTCATCGCATAAATACTTGGTTCAACAAACGCTTATATATTCAAAAGAGTTAAAAGCATTTACTCGTAGTTGATATATCCTCCATTAAACATCCCCTCGTTTGGTATAATCCGAGATATTTGATAAACAACGATTATAAAAGCACAAATAACCTTCCCTCTATTCAATTCGATCATACCAAGGTAAACCTTAGCTACCATCAAGGGCGGACGAGTGCATTAGAGTTAAAGTGATTTTCGCACATTAACCGAAATCAAACTTCTCGTGAAAATTCACCTTAACGAATGTTGGAAAACCGCCTCGGAAACTAAGCTTCAGTGCTTCATTCGAAGTTGTAACTTCACACTCACTCACATTTAAATGTTCGACTGGGTTCGATTTACTAAGACCAACTAAATGCTTTAGTTAAGTGAGCTTTGAGTTGAAAGATGGTTCAAGCTAGATAAATAGGTTTTAACGACCTTAGCTCTTGAAATTGGAATACTCATCACTTTTGCCACTTAAACTGAACAAATTGATTTCGCCAAAGCTTAAAAATACATTATCACACGTTTTAATTTAAATTCTAGAAGAATACCCAATTTTGAAGATAAAAGTTTCGAACGAAATTTCAAACTAATAGTGAACCTATAATATTTTTAAATTTAGGGTTTTGTCCCTCGCCTAATGCTGATCTACGCTTAAACGAATTAATTTTTATGTAAGTAAAACATCGAGGGTCGTCCCACGAATGGAGTATGAAGATAATTATGGATAGTTTAGAACGTTATTAGTTTATCAAAACGGTGTAAGCCGTGGAGTAAGACTCATCCAACAAATCACAATAAACTACCAACTATCTGGACAAGTCAAGATTGTTGACTTGAAATTCTACAAGCTTATTATTTTTCATCGTTTGAAAAAATCAAGTTGGCACCCTTGACAGATGTTGTTTAATTCAAGAATCCTCCAGCTTACCATTTGCAGTATCGTCTCATTTCCATGATCTACATATTATGCAATTGTGACAACACCTAAAGCACCAAGAATTCAAAGTTTTAGAAGCATTGTCGAACGCTCCTTTTCAGATCAAAAGGAGTGTAATTAGATTCAGAACCCAAAGTTTTATTTCTTCACACAAGATTCAGAGGTTGTAGCTTTTTTCAAGTTCTTTAAAAACACGCACAATAATCATGTCTCTTCTGAATTTATCGTGCGACTCTTTTAAGGGAAAAGGTTACATAAAAGCATTCTTGTGACTGATTTATAAATCTGGACCACGAGACGTACAGCTTGGAGTTTTACCTTCAATTTTGAGATAATTGGTTCCAGAAGCAAACTTTAAGAATTTTGACCGTCTCGGTATGAACACAGCTCTTACCAGTTTGAAATAAAGATTTTTCAGCCTAACACGTATGTGGAAGTGGATCAATTCGTAAGATCGTGTGTATAAGACAAAAGAAACAAGTATGCACCAACATTTTCACAATTTCGTTCAGTGCCAGAAATGAACAGGAAAATATTGGGAATTTATATAACTGGAACTTTGCAGACTGTAAAACGTAATTATTATGACGTTATGGCGATGTCCAATTTTTCACAAATTTGGATAAACAGTCCAAGTACCCGATCAAGCGTTTAATTGCTCTGCCACGATTATTCTCTCAAGTATTATTTTATGTTTTACGATTCCTCGATTTCAACTCTCTGTCCGCGACATTGTTCGAATCACGCATATTTAACTTTCAAACACGTGGAAATCGATAAGCTCATGACTTAGCTTTAACATCCTATGTCCAATGTGCTTGTTCAAACATTTAATTAATCAATTAAGCATCTGCTGAGAATATGTTTGAGCGAAAATCCGGCTAGAACGAGCACTTTGACCAATCTCTGTTCTCATCTTTAATAAGTGATCATATGAATACGGGGTGTTCATTTCCAATTGTCGTCTACCAATATAATCTTACGTAGACATTCGCTCAAACCGAATCTGAGGTCAGCGATCAAAAATGTATCGAGTAGCACATTTTAACCAACAACCAAGAAAATGATAGACAATATTTTCTCAAAAGTTAGGCACGCTTTTAAAAAGGAAAAAATTACTTGACCATTTTAGAATTGTAAATCAATGGAAGCAAATACCCAATCAGCGACTGTTTACAAAGAATTTGATATAAAGTATACTTAACCACTTAAACATCGGTTCTTATAAAACCGTTAAAAACCATCCAGTTTACAAAATTTAAACATATCAGCAATCGTTCAAAGCAAATGACGATAGATCACACCAGCCTTAACAAATTCGCGAATGCATGGAGTGAACCAAAGGCCACAAATTGCACAAAATATAAAATAGAGACCGTCGCAAAATACATCTCGTAACACCGAAAGACTTGAGAGTCTGAAGCAACTAAAAGAAAGGGAAGAAATGTAACAAATCGGGAGCAACTTTTAGGCTAGGAGGGCTTTGATAATTAAGAACATAGTGAGTGAGTGAAAATTCTTGATTCTAGGTTCCAACAGTAAAAATCGTTGACCACCCTTTACCAATAGATATGAAAAGCTTTCTCTCAGTTCAGTCGTAAATAAAAAATTCATAGCATTTAAACTATGTCGTGCAGAGAGAAAAGGTAATTACCACGAAAAATCCAGATACCGAGATCAAAAATTAACGAATCGCCAAGTTTTTAAAGTGTAAACACAAATAAAATCAAAAAATGAAATGAGCATTTTTGGCCCTTTTTAGGGTTGATCGAGAACTTTGGTGACATGTCGCTTATTTTTATTGAATATAAAGGAAAACTTTTGATAAAATTCATAGAAATTTTTGCGACGAATAAAATATTTTTTCATAATTGATGTATTTATTTTTGGGTTGAGATATTTGGCGTTTGTTAACCAAAGATATTCTCGATGACCTTTTCAAATGCATCCGAATCATATTTAATATGCTTCTGAACGTTTTTGGCAAACGGAACTGTCATGAAAAATCTATGAAAAAATGGATTTACGATTCAATAAGGTCTCTATATGGTGGCAAAACTTGCTGTTTCAAACAGGATATCAAAAACTCTTTCTCGGACGGATGGTAAAACTTTATTCCATTGTGCAGCTCAATAGTCTTTTCAATAAACTCTCGAAAACTCTACGGATAACGAAAAACCGTGATACTACAAACGTAGCCTTGACAACATTTTTGTCTTTAGTTTTTAACTGAAATATCAATGAGAAAATACACTGCGGCCAAATCTTCGAACATTATCAAGAACTGGCTGGATCAGATTCTTTGTATCTGTTAACTTTTTCAGCTCGTCAGTCCAACTTATAAGAAATAAATGAATACTATCTAATATATCTCTCAACAGAGTCCTCGTAGTATTTTATAACGCCTTGTTTCCATTGAATTTTGGTTTTTTCATCAAGATCCTGATAAACGCCTCTAACCCATCAACCAATCATGTACTGTTCAAAAGACTCGTTGATGAATCGATAATGGTTCAAATATACAAGTTCAAGACGAGGGGTTGGATACTTCTCGCATAGTTTTCGCAAAAGATCGATTTGCGCCAGGATAGATTTCGCTATATATACGTTGAGGTCAAAACCGGTGAACGAAAACATCTGGGAATAATGTGAATCGTTAATAGAAGCGAAGTAAACTTTAGCGCCTATATTAAGTGAAAATCAACTTTGATTAGTGTACATGTAAGCTACTGTTTTGTGGTATTGATGAATTTTAAGCAGGAATTCGTTAACCTAATAATCGAAAATTGAAGAAACGTGAATAAAAATTTCTGCGATTCCTTTTTCATTTAACTCAGGAAGTTCTTTTGTGCCTTTTTTGAGAACCGAGTCAGAGGTTGTCAGTTTTTCGGTGAAATGTTTCAAAACATCGAAGAACTAAATTTAGGTAATAAAATTATATTCTTAAAGAAAATTGTAGGATGATTCTTTGTGACAAATTAATAGATGTAAAATATTGATAATCATAATTTCTCATTTTCTCATTCTGAATATGATGTCGAATAGAGTCTCAAAACTGATAAATATTTACATCCGTTGGTGTAAGTTTATTCACTCGATGTTTGAAGTTGATTTATATTTTAGGGTATAGGTTATTCTGGTGGAAATTCGCGGTTAATCATTGAACGTTCGGAGAAGTTAAGTTTGATGATCGTTTAATCAGAAAACATAAAATCATTAAACAGACTATTTCTTCGTATAAAGGCGACTCTCAAAAATAAACCTATGATTTTCGAAATTTTTAAATTGTATAATTAAACCAATTTTTAGTGATGAAAAAATCAAATTGTATCATAACTCCTTGTTAAAATTTAAAATAAAGCAAAAAATTATTTTGAGTTTATAAAGTGACGATCACGTATTTAATAAATCATCTATCTTTACAAAAAAGGAAATTTTCAGGGAGCTTAATCGTTAAAATCAAAGCGCAAAATAGCTTTGAATTCGTGAAAAACTCGAAATCAGAATTGTTACCAAGAAAAAAGCTTAATTCATGAAAATAAAGGCAAGCAGATTGAGGGAAATATATAAATTAATTATGCGCACGAGAAAATACGAATTTCTTATTATTGTTTAAGAAGCCAGCATTTTATAATGAACTTTAATTTCCTACCAGCGTTTCGAAAGGTTTAGTAACACCTAAAATTGAAGTTTCTAGAGAGAGTTGGTGGCCGAACTTAATTATTTTATCATGAATACTTTTGAAATATTTATTGAATCGTCTTGGTTTTCATAAATAAACGTTAGAGTTGAAAGAATCTTTGATAGCATCAGAGTGCAATGCTGAATCTCAGAATTCTTAAGAATATAGTTTAAAGTATTTTGTATGTTCTTGTCGTGACAAGACAGCAAACCTGGATTTTACTCGATAGTTTGCGAGTGAAATAGTTCAAAAAAGTTGATATGAGATCTTGTATAACCTCCTTTGGGAAGTAATTATTGATGAGTTGAACATCCATCAACATATATGATAATCTGATACATGTGTTACGATTTGACCGATTGCAAATATTTTCGTGATGACATCGACATTTCTGAAATTAACTTTGAAAAGTTAACATTTCGTATAGCATATCGAAGGTCTGCATCGTCTGTTGAGTGATCCAAGGTAAAGAATCTAAAGAAATGGTAGAAACTGCGTTACCCGATATCGGAGCTTTTTTCGTTTTAAAACCTGTTTATGAAAGGACGAATACGAGATGAAGTCTTCTTTTCACTCGATACTAGCTTATTTTTGATAAGTACCATTTGGTAATGAAGCGATAGATCGGGACTCTTCTGAAATGTCAAAATCTGGCACAACATAATCAAGCCTTCATTTATATTTGGCTTTACTTTTGAATAATAGAGTTGTAACTTTCAACCCGATACTTGATAAAGTGTAAACTAAAACCTTCGATAAAAAGAATAATTCACTTTCTTTGTCCGTTTCATTGAAATAGCCGATGATTTTTTCGATGTCCTGCACATTTAAATCTGACAGCATGAATCACAAATATTTTTGGTCTCAAAAACCATAGATTTGTTCATTTTAAAAATTGAATTTTTAAATAAATATTGTTTTGAGTTAAGTAGAAAAAATAATAAATTCATAATTCTCCAAATGTTCCAGGAAAAGGCTTTTATCATGAGGAACAGAGGTGAATAATTCAATTTGCAGATGGGAATAAAGATGTAAGTCTGTTAAACGACTTGAAGATAGCTGGGAAACTTTGAAATCCATTCTTTTCAAGGTTACAAGAGCAGGTATAATAACTTGGATTTTTAAATCAATATTCTAAAAACACGAGCTGTAGCGAGAGTTATATTTTTAAGAAAAAGAACAACAAACTGATTAATAGGAACGAAATTCAAAGCATCAATAAAAATTTCATTTTATCTCGAAATCGTGTAAAATGAATATTTTGGGAAAAACAAAACGAAATAACCAACAATTATAATTACATTTTTCAACAAAATTGGTTGCACGAAAGAAAAAACATCTTGGTGTCTATTTAAACGCGATTTGGATATCCAAAACGAGTTTCTTGTGTTGTTCTTTGAACTTTGACACTTCGTTTGAATATTTCCAATCGACATTAATTTGAAAAACTTTGAATTGGATTATGTAAAACTTTTTAAAATTTATTTTAACCCCATTTCTAGGTTGGGAATTATTTTGACCACTGGACAAATTAAAATAATTTCAGAATATTTATACGGACGCTTTTTCGATATGATTAAGCAGATATCAGAAATAAAATATCCTCAAAATATAAAAAGCAACAGAAAACATTTTTAAATGCTCGTTTAAAAAATTGATTTTAAAAATAAGAATCGGAGACTAAACGAGGTTTTATTCCCCGATTCAAGAAAATATCTTTGAAATTTTAACAGAAATAAATAAATGAAAACATAACTCGATATTTTCAAAACATAGGCATACTATGATACTTTTGTTTCACTTAAACTTTGAAGTTCGACAAAAACAGGAAGTGAAACTTATTCGACAAGGTATATTGGCAAATAAAAACAGTTTTAAAAGTTTTGTGTTACACCGCCGAACGCTAAGATTTAAGAAAATGGATTTTTTGAAAAAATTTCGAGACTAAATTAAAGACATCTCGGAAGTCACTCAATCATTAAGATATGAAAAGTTATACAATATTTTAAATTTGTGAAAATAAGGGAATTGCTTTCGCAGCCAAGTTAAAGTAAATACGAGGTCTAATTTTAGAAACACTCTTGGTTGTATAAGTATGATGCAAAACATCCGCATGCTAAATCGTAGGTGATACGCATTCGACAAATAGTATTTTAAAGAACTATTATTTATGAGTTATTTAAAATGATTGAAAGTGAAATTTTAATTAACTCGTGTGAAATTCAAAAAACGATGTTCAAAGTTAAAAAGTAATCTTAAATTAGGATGCTATTCCACTTTCCGAAATATAATAAGAAAACAGCGGGCTAGAAAATTAGAGGTCGAGGTAATTCTGAAATAATTTGAAACATAGTTTCAGATTTGAATAAAAAAGTTGAGACTTTATAGTTTTAATATCGGAAATGCGCCTTTTAGAGAATAATTAATGCCTGAAGGTAGAGTAAAGAAAGGGGGAAATTTATCGAGTATCCTGATTTTATTCAATCTGCGTCGATAGAAAATGCAAAAGAAAGAGTAATGCGATTCAATTTGGATCCATACCTTCGTGGATAATTTCTACTTTCTCTAAGTGATTTAAATCAGGCTTTAAATCTCAATATTAAAGGTAAAAACTTTGATCAACCCATAAATTTGTCATTTCTAAAATTTTTGCACCATTAAACTCCATATCTTTGGTAAGATAGTTGTGGATAATTTTGTCGAGAATTCCGCTCGCATAGTCTTTTGCTCGTTTCCACTCTGATACGTCTGGGTGAAGTTTGGCATTTTCAGTCAGGAATTCGGTTGAAGCGGTTGCAACTCTTAAGGCGTTGACATACATCTCGCACGATTTTGAAGATAACCTTTTCATTATTGAGATCAAAAACCCGATATCAAATATCGTTTTTTTGCAGTCTTTCAGTTTTTCGTTAAGACCCTGAAATTTCTCGATCAACTTTAAACATTCTACGGCACCTTTTTAAGCAAAATCTACAAACATTTAAATGTGGTGTAATGAATATTCGCATCATGTTGCAAAGGTTGAAGATGCTCGAAAAAGACTCTCATTGATTTCTCAATCCTTTCTTTTTGCAAAATCTGGCAGTCAACAGATAAGTTAACAATTTGAGAGGCGATCAAGTCGTATTTCGATGGATGGTTGTTGGAACGCTCATCAACGATTTCTTCTATTTCATTTTTCACCTCTTCCTCCTCAACAATATAAAATTGCGACTCTTCCTCGTCCATAATATCGAATGTATATTGGAAAAAATCAGGCGTTTATCTGATATCTGAACCGCGCCTAGCCTTTAATTGTACATAAATTTAATGACGCCTCATTATAATTGCCATCTAGGCCACAGGTTTTATCTATATTCAAATTATCTGCCAAAATTCTCAGACATTCACAGTTTCAAACAATATAAGAATTTACGTTTTATATTATCCTAGGTCTCATCGAGGAAGACATAAATGAATAAATAGTTCATTAATATAAGAATAAACCTGATATTCAGATTGCAAATTATCATGGGATCAAATTTTACGTTGAATTATATTTATCGGATGTTTTAAGATAATTATACGGAATATTGGTTTATTTGAGCATGCGCGATAGCTTGAAATATTTTTATGTTTACACTATTGTACAATATTTTTGATGGTTTATCGATTTGAATCGTGTACAAAAAATTCGTCAAAATATCCTAATTCTCATATATTCAAAGTTGCTGCCCATTGACAACCGATAACTCACTCATTCTAAAATTCTAGTGAGTTGCCGGCCTAGTTTTTATTTATAATTCATAAAAACAAGACAACTAGGCTATTTTTTAATTTATTGATACACGACATAAGTCTAACTGAACATAATCAATTTGGCAAACGAACCATTTTCTCGAAGGACAGCCCAGACCATTGGGGGTTACCATTAAAACGAACGCGTGCGCACGCGATACACACAGTTGCATGAATATTAAAAAGTTCATTTATTTTTATAACTTTATCTTAATTCAATAAAAGGTATCAATTATCAGGTTAGTTCATAAGTCTACAAAAATACCTGTTAGGTTTGCTCATTAATTACACCCGATTTCAATTTTTTGTTATTTTTTCAGATACTTGAACAATAATTTTGAGTTTTTTGAAAGTAACATTATGCATAGACTCGATATTCATTTCAATGATTTCGCACGATGCTCAAGTAAGTTTTGTTCCATACTTTATGGCTTCGTTTTATTTTTAATTAAATTGAAAAATATTAGATTTCACATTTCCAGCTGTGGAGAGAAATTTAATAAAATATTATTTTGAACGCCATGCTTTTATGAGTCAAACACAAATGTGTATATTTTATATTTCTTCAGGTCGTATTTTGTGATACATCAGCTTCAGATTTATCACAAAAAAGTTTTATTTTAGCTTATAAGCCTCAAAAGAATCAAATATTTTGTCCTCTTCATCGCGTGTGTATTCACTTGGGCCTTTATTTTTTAAACCAACCATCAGTCAAAGTTGGACTACGAAATATTGAAAATTTATAATGGTAGATTTAGGATTGCCGAAATGTATGAAAATAAAATTTGAAACTAGATTGATTTAAATTTATCCATAAATTGTATTTTTAAGGGAAGAAGTAAGCGAGAATTGAAACCAACAATAACCCCCGTATAACATATGACAGCAAAATATAACAGGGTTATAAGGCTAAAAATATAAAAATTATCAATATTACTGAAAATAATGTAAGGAAATTGATGATTTGGTGCCTCCAAATTTAATTGGATATTCTGTCGCTTGTTTTGACTTTACTTGGTTTTGCATCCCTGAAATGTCTCCATTTCTCAGGATGATTGGACTTGAGAGATAACCGTTACATATAATATTTCTTTTCCTTATTTTTAATTTTAGTTCAAATCCCAAAAACAGCTAGAAGAAAAGAGTAACATAAACCCAGTCAGAAAGGATTAAAGCTGTGGCAGCATTTATCAATATATCAATGCCAGTTACGCGTAGTTTCAGGCCTTACCACGTTAAGGATCGTAACAGTTTATAAAAGGTGAAAATATAGTTGATTCATGTTGAGTCAAAAGGTTGATCAATTAATTTTTAGAACAATGCGCGCGCGTTTGTGGTTTATCGCCATAGCTTATGAAACGCTTATACATAGTGAACCAACATTAGTTGATATCGGAATGAAGGTATATTCTTTTGCTTTTCTAATTTGGAATTTATCTTAACTTCTATATGGTGCTATCATTTGAAGTTTACCCGCCATTTTAAGCACTCTTCGAAGCCATCCTAACTTTAACATATTTTTAGTCAAATAATATCTTCTAAAGTTTAAATGTTTGACAGTGACAGTTAAAATTTTTTCCCTTATCCTACGATTTTGAGAGTTTAAATATAAAATTTATCATATTACAATTATTTCCTCTCAAATATATCTTTCTAGTTTTAAAGACCGAAAAATTGCCCATACGCTCTACGGTTTTTGTCTCAATTAAAATTGACGAAAACTAAAAATCATTTTTATCAATTAACTTTTAAACAGAATATTCATAAATGTAATTAAATTATGGAAAAACATGGAAGCAGTTAATTTGAAAATTGCTATTGTCCTTTTTAGTTTATTTGCAGTGCTTTTCTTCAAAATAAATAAAAAAGAGAAGTCTCACTTTTTTTCATTCGGGACCTTCAAATATGCGAGAATTGCTGCAACATCGTCGAGTACCTCAATCCGTGTGAAATAAAAGGTACTTTAACGAGAACAATATTTTCGAATTTTCCCTTCAATTTAAATTATATTTTATCACAGTTTGGCGAATTATGACTTTTTGTGTAAATTATTCTACGTTCAAAACATATTTTTTTACATGGAAACTTTTCAATTGATTGAGATAAAAAATCTATTTATCATAAGGTTTTATGTTGAAAGAGAAGGACAATAAAACATTTTTTTTCAAAATATTAGACACGAATGGCATTCTTGTAAGCTGTTCTCTTTCAGCATTTATTCATTTGGTTATGTAGAAAAGTTTCCCTTGGTTCACAAAGCGCTGGTTCATTGCTCTGCAAAGATGACAGCAAAAGAATGTTTAATTTTTAAAAAGATGCTTTCAAACTTGTTAACTTTGTATGAGAATTATTTCAAACCTGTTGAAGAATACGTTTAGTTAAATTCGACGTGGGTGCGATCTAGTATTTATGTTGAAAATCCCTTTCTATATTGGTGAAATATTTTGACAATATGGGAAAATTAGGGGAAAATTCTGTTGTGGTTGCAATTAACGAAGATTTCGGAGCTGAGGGAAAATTAATTTTGATGTGATCCAATGTCATTTTATATATATGTATGTTTAAGATGGTTTTAGAAAAGACAATTGAGGATAAACTCATTTTAAATGTATTTTCAGGAAAATTTTAATTTCATTCTTCATCTCCTTTCAATCATTTCCTGGTATAAATATTTTTAAGAAACCAAGTTTGATTTTTGTATTCAGCCTACGTAAACGTGCACGTTTTTATCTTTTGGAATATAAAAGGATACTGGCTCAGACTAATCTGCCGTTAATAGTCTCAAAATACATTAAGTTCATTGTCAAAGTCAACTTTCATAACAAATGTTTGCGTTTATTTTAAAAAATTGAGATTATTTTTGACTTTTTAGGATTGGGTTTTGATTGATCATCTCTGAAAATTTATAAAGGCTGATTCAAACGATGCGATAATTCAATATTTGGATAGTTTATCATTAGTTACGGTGATATACACGTAATAAGTCTATTTCCCTTCTTGTGCTTCTTACAAATACATTAACAGGACCATGACTATCTTAAAAAAGTAAAACAGTTAAGCCAAAATCAGAATAAAAATCTGATTTTAAGAAGAGCGAATCGATTAGTGCTTAGGCTTGCTTAAATAATTTTAAGTCCTTTGATTGTTGTGCGACCTTCGTTCTGAGGTTCAATATTACATTTTACACATGATCAGGGTAATGCTTCAAAATTTTCATCCAAAAATTTAAAGTTTGAAAAGTAACAGGGAGTAAAGAGTAAATCACAAGTTCGAAAAACAATAAATGTAGATTTAAAAATAGGTACCTTTCTCAAAACCTAAGAACGTTGTTTAAAACAACTTGATATATAGTATATGTTCTTTTGCCACCAAGACAGTGGGTTGAGATGAATTTCGGGATTTATAGCCTCTTTTGCTTTGATAAAAGGCTAACGTTAAGTCATATTTTAAAGTGTATTGTATTGCTCATTTTTGATTATATTTCGCGTTTGCGAGGTTTTATGTTTAAAATTACAAGATAATTGTCCTAAAATCACAAATTCCCACTTATAATCTTCCATTAAAAATTTTAAAACTGCAGCCAAATTAATGTAAGATGTGCTTTAGCTAAGTAAAAACTTCATTTTGCTATGCGATTTTTTACCACAACGAAGTGGTGCCTTTAACATAAAGGCGTTCGCAGAAAAACAACTAAGCAGAGGTATGGTTGACCTAGTGGTTAGAGTCTGACGGAACCTTTTCCTAGTGTTAATAACTGGAAAGGGAACAAATACCCTGACGATGGAACCTAGTAAGCAGGGCTTTATTAAAGGGAGGACAGTAGGCGTAAACTTCCTTCGAAAAAACCCCTGCTACATACTTTGACCACGCCTTGTTCATTTAAAGTACCAAAATTAAATCATAATAATGCAAAAGTTTCAATGGTTACATTAAATCAAATCAAAATATTCTTGTTTATGTCACTTTTCAACGAATTAGTTTGATTTGATTCAAATCTTTGTTACCCAACGAACATGCTGACAGGGGGACTTTGTTGAAATTTAATGCACCACCTTTGGAGGACGTCTCTGTGAACTCTAAAGTATCGTTATTTATTACATTTACCTTAACTTCAAGTGGTATATGAAACACTGATCAAAAGTTATGAAAATTAGACACATTTAATTTTCTTATTTCTTGCATTTTATTTTTAGTGCAGTCACAAATAAACTGTGTAATAAATTAAAAGCAGATCCCAACCACGAGATAACGTTTGATGATATTATTATTCAACTTTGATTTCTCCAAAAGTGTAAACATGGCGAAATTTTTGGGCTGTTTTTTTGAATTAGAAATAAAAACGTAATTTATCTCAAATTATTTAAAAGAATCGAAGTTGAAGTTTGGGTCTTTTTCTGGATTTAGAAATGAGTTTTGAAGATTTTTTGTTTTGAAACCTACTTTTAACTGTGAAATAAAGTCAAGGTTTTTGTCATTTAATTTTGTTATGAATTTTAAACCTTTCCGAACCTTAACAAAAACATAAATTTGGCTATCGTATAAAATATTTCGAGCTCGACGCTTCTGATATCGTGAAAGCGTTTTCAATTTTGGAGATGAAGACAAAATTTCATCCTCTATAAATATCTCAAAATTGAAAAATAATTTCTTTTGAATGAAATCGGAGTGAACTGTTTGTTTATTTTATTTGACAAATGATATCGCACTATTTTAATTTGAGAAAAAATATTTAATTTTTTGGAATAAATAATCTTATCTCGATTTTTATGAATTTACTCGTTATTTTGAGAGATATCTTATTCGAGTATGTTGACCCATCGCGTACCAAAAGTAACTTAAAACGGCATGTAACTTTTCAAGCTTCTCGACGTCTTTATAAAATCCACATTTTAAGCAGACCAAATCCTATTCCTCTCCCGATCAAGCAATTTATATATTTGTTTGAGACACTTACCAAGCACTTTTCCCCTTTGATGATTTTGGAAAGGCGATTTTCAGAGAATCTTCACTTTATCTTTGTTTGACGATACGAGGGCGATTTCGAACATTTTTTGAGTACTTTTCAAAACGTTTTCACAACCAAATAAATGCTGGTTTAATTTAAATGTGGACCTTGATAATTAAAAGCGCGAAATTAATCTTAATACAATTCGATGATAAAAAATGAATGGTGTTTTCATATACATTCTACTTAATATTTTACATCCATAAAGTTCAACGTCTTAATTTTATTATTTTGCGAGTATGGCTGGCAAATTAATAAAATTAAGGCGTTGACCTTCGAAAATAACTTTTCGGGCTTAACTGAGTAGAAGTTCTTCCTGCTATCTTTTTAAGTAAAGTTGCGCTTTTATTTAAAAAATTCGTTAAGTTCTCTCGATGGTCAGTTCTATTTTTACTTCATGAATTTTTGCCAAACTAGATTGATTCCACCAAAATTTAAAAAATAATTATCATTACTTTTTCGTTATTCGATTGAAGTTAAAATTCGACGTGGCTCACAAGCGTCAATTTTGAAAATTAAAACTTACGACGTACCGTTTTATCTTTTTTTAATTTTTCGTGAATAAGACGATAAAAAACGTCCATAACAACGAGCAGTATATTTAAAGCTAGTCGTTTCCTTCAGAAAAATATTTAAGTATTTTTTAAATAACGCTCTTCAATGCCTCTTTTGGAATGATTAAAATCTCCTTTCCTTGGAGTATCAAAGGCTTTTTCTTTCGATTAGGTTGAGGACTGGACGAGGGTATGATTTTACTCCTTCAGCCAAGACCATTGTGATATAAATACACCCGATTCCTATCGATAAATAGAGGTCAATTTAATGTGGGTAAATCGACGAAGGTCATGTCATGTTAGTATTAAGTTGATTTAATGTTTGAATTCTATTTATTGTTTTTAGATTTAATATCGCTCAAAGATTTGGTCAGTCAAATTATTTAAACGATAATTTAGGCTCATTTTTATGAATTAAGAAAAAAAATTATTTTCGGCGTCAAATTTTTGTAACGTCAATCACATCGTCAGTCCGGCTATAATCTCCCGAGTTAAACAGCCAATTTATAAATAAGGTTAAAGAAGGAGTAAACAAATATGTTTCACATGGTTTGTGAAATTAAGCCGTATTTTCCTAAAAGTGAAGCGTTATACTTTTTATGCCTGGAATTTTCAAATCATAAAAGAAAAATTTTAAAACTGTTTTAAGATGTTAAAATAGATTTGCAAACGATACGATCCCTGAGATTTCTTACCTTTTAATATTACCGTGGTTCGTGGACGTCAATGGGTCATAGAATACTTCCTGTATTTCTAAGTTTTGACTTCTTCAGATATTAGATTCCACAATGCGCATTCCCAGAGAAATACTTTTAAAATAGAACACGCGATAATGACTTTTGAGTTTTTACCTGTTCTGTTATTCAACTTTTGATTCATATTATTTTGCTTTCCAGATAGCAAGTAGGTGTGAATATTTATCGTCTTTAGAATCAACAATATTCGGTTCACGATCTGAATTCGACTGTAATTAAAGCTTATTAAGGGAATACATCAAAGATTTTTCAACCATAAAAAACACCGACTTTAAACGTATTTGCGTGAGCCAACGCTACTTTTAGATCGATTAACTTGTAAATTCATGATTTCTTAAAAATACTAAAACATTGAATTTATTGACGAGTTCTTTATTTTGATGGATAAACTCTTAAGAAATGTCCCCTCTTTTGATTAAAATGATATTTTCCATTTTTTGATCAAAGTTTACAAATATCGGCACGATAACACCAACTAAAAATCAATCAAAATAAATTGATTGCAGAGTTGAGTCGAAGTTCATCATAGCATTACCTATACGTTGTCAGCTATGATCTCTTTATAGTGGTGAAGAAGTTTTAAAAACTGAAACCCAGCTTTGGCATTTCTCGGAGTGGCGTGTGAAATATCCAATCAAAACAAAACGTTGCATCAACTATGTCGAAGTAAATACAGGGATTTCCATTCATTTTCGTCAAATTTTTATTTTTAATAATTTTAATTCCTTTTTTATTTTATGAACAAAAAAAAGTTAACAACAGAATCAAATAATAGTAAAATACAACGAAGGAAAAATCGCATCCGAGATAGCAGAATGGTTTAATTTTAAAAGAACAACAGTATCAAGTGTAATATCGTTATATCGGAACTGGAAGGATATTGGCGAATCCCCGCGGTGGGCCAAGAAACATAAAGTTAAACGAAGAGGCGTGTTTATCAATAAAAACCATGGTTGATGAAAATGTCTGTGTTACCTTAAAAGGCATTCAGAACAATCTAGCCACTATTAATATTTCGGTTTCGAAATCCACAATTTGTCGAACATTCTGAAATTTCCATAATACTCTAAAGCGAACAAGTTTAATACCTGAACGCCGCAATGATTCCAGAACAATTGAGTAAAGATATGAATATGCAGTGGCTTTTATGACATTACTCGAAGAAGTAGATGATCGCCTATTTTAATTCATTGACGAAGCGGGATTTTGTGCAACAATGCGAGCTTGTAGAGGATACTCTTAAAAGGAGAACCGGCAATCGTCTCTTCGCCTGGATTAAGATCGCGTAATGTTTCTCTATGTGCCGCAATAAGCAAGATCGGTGTTAAAAATTTTGAAGCACTTCTTACTGTGTATAATAAATTGTGTTATGGCCAATATATGGAGAGATTAATGGTTGAATTGGCAGCAAAAAATATGAAAAGAGTTGTTTTGATAATGGATAACGTCCCATTTCATAAGAGTGCCTCTATTCAACAAATAATCGCAAATAATGGACATATTCTTTTGTATCTTCCTCCTTATTCCCCTTTTCTCAACCCAGTTGAGAAATGTTTTGCGAAATGGAATTATTTTGTTAAATATGCAGCACCACAAAATGAAGTGTGTTTATGAATTTGATAATAGAGGGCGGGAATTAAATAACAGCTGACGATTGTTCAGGATACTGGCGAAACATAATGCAATATATAGGAAGATTGTTCAATCGCGAAGTAATAAACGATCAATAAAATTGATTTCTATAACTATATATACAGGCTGTTTGCGTATAAAACCTTTGTTTTTTAAATATAAATTTTAATAATTAAAAATGAAAAATTGACCAAAATGGATGGAAATCCCTGTAAATCCTATCATCTTTTAAAGTTTTTCTTCAATTTACTTTCTGCCGTTTTGATTTAAATAAACTTATTTTTGATAACTTTGTCAAACTAACCGTTCTTTAACCAGTTAGCTATTCAATATGTAGATTTATACTCTTTATAATTTGAAAACTTATTTTACATTCATATGTTGCTTATGAATGAAAATTTCGAAATAAAAGCTATAATGCGAATTTTGGGGAATCTTTGTTAATTTAATCGTCTTGAATTCAAAAACAAGTGAGTTATCTATGATTTTATCCAAAAAGCTCTCTTCAATAATTCAAAGTCTTAAACCACTCATCGTATATGTAGCAAGGATTTATTCCTAAATTAATTCAACAAGCGCATGAGTTCATCGGTCTTAAGTTTTCATTGAGTTTTAACTAATAGTAAATTACCTTTTTGTGTATTTTATTTTTTCATTCATTTATACTCGTCTTGATCTTTCAGAGCAGGACACATACACGGTGTCGCTGTTAAACCAAAGTATTCATTTTAAGACAAAATGGACAATAAAAATATATTTATTGACTCGATTGTTAAGTTAATATTTTACCGAATAACACTTGTTTTACAAGTTAAATTTTGTGCATTAAATTTCTCAACAGCGAATACGGGCATTCACACTTAAGTCAACCCTCTTTTTATAATTTTTAAATATACATAATGTTAATTTCAAATAATATTAACATTTTTTCAATTAAGAGCATTTATCACCATGTTGAATGGCGCTGAAAAGATGCTTAAGAAATAAGCGTTTATTTAACATTATTATGACATTTTATTTGTATGTCATTGTTAGTTTCCTTATTTTCCCACTATCATTTGGACAGAAATTTAATTTTATTCCAGAATCAAATCTGAAATTCTTATGCAATTCAATCAACTATACTGCGGATCCTTGCGATGATTTTTACGAGTACGCTTGCGGGAATTGGATCACTTCGCACAACATTTCCCAAGGAGAAGAAGAGGTAGTTTTTTCCTGCAAAGTAGACAAGTGTATTTGGCCAATTAACAGACGAGGTGGACAAAAGCATCCAGTCGATTCTAGAGTCGAATTTATCGTGGATGAACGACTCAGAGCACTCACCAATTTTCAAAGCAAGATCGTTCTACAGATCCTGCATTAACACGGAAAAACTGGAAGAATTGGGCACAAGACCATTGATGGATTACATTGATTTTTTACACATACCCTCTTTTTGTAATCCTATATCAACGGAAAATAACTCTTCTACCCATTTTAAGAATTGGAATTTATATGATTCTTTAAAATTCACTCAAACGAATTTTTTCTCCTCCACCGCCTTCTTCGATATTGACGCTGTTAACGATTACCAAAAAAGTGGCGTTCGAATGATTAAGATCGATGATTCTGGCTTTACCCTTCAGCAAGAAATTTATTTCTCGAATGAAAACGTATTACGCCTTAAAATTTAATCAACCCTACATTAAAAGTTTACAAATGTTATTGCGCGCGCCGACGACTGATTCTTAACTATCTTAAACTCAGCGATTTTAAATTATAAAATTAAATCATTTTTTAAATATTTTTAAAAATACCACTTTAGCATACTCCCTTGTCTCCTTCAAACTACAACTGCTATGATAGAACTTACCGAATATCTTATATTGTATAAATTTTTTCAACTATCAAAAGTATCGAGACTTAATTTTATCTGATATTTAAATTTAATTTTAGAAGTTTTTCAGTGTTCATCTACTAAAAATCTTTTTTGGCTAAAATATCAATGAAATAACAAATTTAGGTTGTAGTCTCATACAGAAAATACGTTCATGATGTAATTAATGAGTTAGGATTTAACTGTAGTGGGTTATTTGAGCGAGTTGAATCAATATTAGACATCGAAGAAAACATAGCAAGAGTAATCTATTTTTATTATCTTGTTCGGATACTCAAAATCGAGAAGCAATGAAGACGATCATCATCGATTAACTCTTAAAGAACTTTCAATCCTCGTTCCCGACGTAATTATTGTGTCATAAATAGTTTCCTTGGCTACAACATTTAAGATCCGTTTTTGACGATATGACAATCGGCGAAGAAGACACGATTTTTATTTCTTCATTAAGTCGACTGTATTACATCATAAATTTGATCAACAGAACGCCAAATATGTAAAATAAAATTAACCTTCAGTATTTTAGCAAACTACGTTTTATGGCATAATATTCGAGATCGAATCACTTATCTAAACCGGAATTTAAGACGTGTTCATGAAAAGTTTCGAAATGAAATATCGTTCAATAAAATAAAGCTAGACACGGAAACCGAAAAGGCGCGCAAAAAGTATTGCGCCGAAATAACAAACGGCTTTTTTGGTCTTGCAATTGCAGGAGATTTTGTCGAAAAAAATTTTGGGAAAACGAGTTTACTTAAAGTACTACGGTTGCATAAATAGGCAAAAAAAATGCTTGATAAAATCTTAGAAACAATGAAATTAAGAATTCAACAAAACGAATGGTTGGACAGTAAAACCATCATAAAAGCTACCCAAAAAGTGAGTTTAAAACACACGCGCGTGCTTGAACGGTTACAGATAATTTACAGCTATGTGAATTCATAAAAAAATGCCTTGCAACCTAAATAAATAAATTTTGAAAACTCAATAAATTTTTTATTTTAAACTTTATTTTGCAGGAAAACGCTTTTATATTGGGACAGTTGATGTTTAACAAAACGGTGCCACGCACTTTTTAAAATTTTCAAATATGAATAATTTAACGCAAAGCATTAATTTAAAATTTTCGGTTATGAGCGACGACGATAAACCTTTATTCTTGTTTAAATGCTTTTTTAATAATTTTGTAAGATTCTATAACACTAATTTTTATTCTTAATTGATAATAATAGTTAAATGCTCTAAGTGCAAAGGTAGGATATCCAGATTACATTTTTAACATTACGTATCTTCGACAAAGATATGAAAATGTATGCCCAAACAAAAAAATAAGGTTAAAATAAATGAGAACGAATTCTTTTTCAATGTAGTCAGATTGGATAGGAATTTTCGCATGAAATACTTGCAAAAACTACACCAAGAGTTTGATCGAGATAGGTATTCTACAATTGTAACCAAGATGGTCAATGTTACCTCAAACAGTGAACGCCATGTACCAGTTTTTCCACAATGACATAAGTATTTGAATTCTAATAGCAGTTATACCAGCAGGGATCTTGAGACCTCCGTTTTTTTATTCTGAAAACAATCTGCCTCTGTAGTTGGTTAATTTAACCAAAGATCGCTAAATTATGGCTCAATAGGGTCGGTTATCGGGCACGAGATCACTCATGCGTTCGACTCAACAGGAAGAAAATTCGACGAGAACGGGACAATAGTCAAAGAATGGTGGTCTGGTGAAGCTGTGAAGGAATTTAACCAGCGAACTATTTGCTTTCAGGAGCAATACTCTCAGTACAAGCCACATCAAAATGGTTCCATCAACGGCGGTCAAACCCTAGCAGAGAACATCGCCGACAACGGAGGATTGCTTGTAGCTTTGATGGCTTTTAAATCATTAAATATCGAGGACCATATTTTCGAAATTAGGAACATTAACTTTACATGCAAACAACTATTTTACGTTGCCTTTGCGCAAGTAAAACAGTCCAAATTTATAGGGTTATTGTAGCAAATCTTTCAAAGAGTACGACGAATTGGAGCTGTTAATTCAGGCACACTCCCCTCCTAGGTTCAGGTTGTAGCCCTTCCTAAATGTAGAGTAATTGGCGCGCTGTCAAACGATGAAGAATTTGCTACAGAATTCAACTGTCAGCCTGGAAGAAAAATGAATAGAGAAAAAAAATGTAAAATATGGTGATTCTAATTTATAAATATAATTTTATTGTTATATAAACGATTCGGTCCATTCTTTAAGCCCGTTATAACAGTCGTTTGGACCCTTTGAGTTTGGTGCCTGAGTGATATCTTTGAGCCATTCAATGAACATTTCCTTATCTTTCTTCAGGAGTAAAAACTGTCCGAGGACAGTATAGGCTTTATCGAACCCTTGGTCTCTCAGCCGTTTACCATATACTTCTCCAATACCTGGAAGTTCTGTTACTTCTTTCTCTCCAATAGGTTCAGCAATAAAACACTTATGTTTCTGAGAAGTTGAGCTCATATTTTTTATTCAGCGATCAAATGTGTTCAGAGTCTGCGCGGTTGTTGCACGAAGGTCCGATGTTTGGAATATGCTTAAATAACTCAAACAAGCGGCTTTTAAAAAGTTTATTTTAATTATATCAACATTTGATTGTTTTAAATTAAACAAAATAGAAAAAATAATCTTCTAAGTGCCCTTGCGCGAATATCGTATGATTTAACTCAATATATTTTCTCATTGACAATTTATCACATTTAATTAATATTCTTGATAGAATAAAACTTAAAATTCAAAATCTTTCTGGTGAAAACTTTTGAGAACCTCAAAACTGAATGAATCAAACTTAGTTTGATTCGTTCACATGCATTCAAGTTAAATTTAAGAATTCTACTTCAAATGGTAAAATTTAAATTCCAATATGTTTGGCTAAAGTTGATTTTTATCGTTTGAATGTTTCTCAAGTTTATCATAAACTAATCATAAGTTTTCATCCATGTCTCTTTTATTTATATGATATTATTTCTTTTTTAAGCCTACACTAAGGCTACTAAAAATGGACTGAATTTTTCACGACTAGAAACTGATCACGCTAAATATCAAAAATCTTTCTTTCGTTTAATCTCACCATTACCTTACCTTTATCTGTTTTAAAAAGGTAATGTATCATCACCTCAATTATTTTACACAGTCAAATGTATTTTAATATAAACAAAAATAGGAGTTGACTCGGTTTTAAAAACGAACAAGTTAGAAAACCAAATCCAACTCTTGTCCAGTAAAACAGTTAAAAGGATATGTGACACTTTCAGTTGAACGTTTATTTTTTTACGCTGCGTGCTACATAACCGATTATAAGAGTCAGAATTTTATTCAAATATTAAATCGAGATTAAATCGAATTAACAATTTTCACTTGCATAATTAAGATACCACGAAAGTCATATTTTGTCTTCGAAACCATAAGAAGCTGTTAAATTTTGTGCAATCTTTTTAAAGATTATGCTTTTAATTATTTTTCGTTTTTTGGAAATAATAAAAAATATAAATTTTATCCAAGATCCAAAATGTAATAGCGCCCTTTAAGCGGCTTAACGACTATAAAACATAACACCTAACAGTTGATTTATGAAATATTAGGATTAAAAAAATGGTAATCTTTCCTTAATACGAAGAGATTTTTAAATATTTTTGATTTCAAAACTCTCATATTTATTAAACTAACATTTTAAACTTCTATTTCCAAAAGCGCTCATTACGGGAAATGTTTTTTACGATTATTTTATATTTATTGGTGGAAAAACGTACGATGGCGTTTAATAATATTTAACTTTAGCGTATGATTTTTCTTTTTAAATGTTTGAGATATGTAAATATTTAACTTTGACACGGTTCAAAGTCAATCAACAACTGGGAAAAAACTGCAACTGAGTGTTAAAGCTTGTAAATTATGAGCCTGTTTTTCAATTTTTATCATTAACTGTTTTCAGTGAAATGTACTTAAATCGACAACACCAAACTACAACCTTTAGCTGCTGAATATCAGATTACCCAAAGAATTTTTTGCTTTTATCTTAAATTCTAAATTTATGTATATCCATAAAAATGAGGAAATTGGAGGTTTATTTGAAAAACAAAGACCTTTAAAAATCTTTGATTTGAAAAAATTTAGAGCCAGAATGTAAGACTGTGCCACTTTGAAAATAAAAAAATCATATGCTAGACGCTCAGGTTATCAATTCAAACGTGCAATATAAACAAATTTTAAAAATGTTAAGAAAAATCCAGTCTGAACCAAGCGTTAATTTTTAAGATTTTACAGGTTTATCATTTTAATTGGATTCCAGTTCAGAGTTTCTTAAAGTTTAAAAACCTAATAATCGTTCGAGTTTAAATCTATTCGAAGCAAATACAGTTTTTAAAATGCATATAAAGTAAATAGAAGGATCATTCCTATCTTAATAAAAAATTTCTTATCCTTTATGATAATCGACTGATTCACGAAAAAATGTTTTTTAATGACTTTAACAATTATCTATTGTTTTTTATGCAAGCGCAGCATTTTCGACTGTTTGCATTTAGAAAATTGAAGCTGAAAAGATAGAATTGATTCTTTCAAAAATTTTACAATAATAAAATGATAATTACCTGTTTTCTCATTTTATGAAGAGTATTCTTTTGCTTAATCAAATAATCAATCCCTTTGAACTACGTATTGGATAAAACTTGTTCCATGTACCTTTATTTATCAATCGAAGTTAAAAACTTGACGTGATTTTTTATTTTTTATTTAATGGATGAAACAGGCTTTGAAGCATACATCATGAAAAGTTCAATTAATCGTGGCATCGCACTTGAATTTTTATAAATGAGTTTCCGGGTTCACCACCCAGAAAGACATTTTATAACTCAGAATATAATATAGTGTTTTTGTATCAACCTAATGCTCATCTCTACTATCTGATAGTATCATTTTTCGAAATATAGTCGCAGTTTAAATTTACATAAACTCGATAAAAATCGTCAAACACGTCAGGGACACTTTATAACAAAGTAAAATAAGTCTGTCGTCTCTCTCCTTGATATCGACCTCGTATAATGGATAAATTAGAGCCTATTAATTGTAACACTGAAAGATGTTTTCTATTTTTAGTTTAAACATGAAAATATGATATCATCGATTAATACAAAAACGTCCCACGTTAAAAACATTCGAGTATTGTTATATTGAGTAATCAGGGCAAAATTATAACACTCGGGTCATTCTGAAGCAGTCGTTTAAATGACGATGGGAACTCTTGTTGCGAAAAAAGGCAAGTCTTCTAAAAATGCCACAAAGAAAACGTTTCTGAAAGTTATTAAAAAGCTAGGATTCACAAATATTCACTGGTATCTAAGGATCCGACTTTTTTAAATTTGCCAATTGGTTAAGTCTAGTTAATTATCTGGATGAAAATTTTTCAACCAAATGGTATTTCAATATTTTTCTCAAATGAAAAAATTCTTCATTTTTGCTTGAGTAGCATCTTTGAGAAATTCACTTGGGTATCACAATATAGAACCCAACCCGAAAATAGCCACAAATAATCATTAGGTCCTTTCTGACAATCAAATTAAAAGCACTTTTTCGAGTTTATATTTAAGCATGCTCAAAGAGACTATACCATGCAGCCACTTGAGTGTTAAAAAAGATCCAAATGAGAATAAAACAACCTTCCTATTTTAACAATATCGCCTTCGGGGAATTATCATTTATTTTAAGGAGTGCTGGTTGGAAAAACGATCGTGTCATTTCAAATAATAGACTTTTCGGAAAGAGTTTGCTTTGTTCGTTGAACTAAGTTAGGCTTTATCGAAAGATGTAAAAATATATGGGAAAAGTGAAATTAAGCAGCTTTTTAATCTACGTTAAGGTAATGTGTCAACGGTAGATAGCCGTAGCATCAAGATTTCGAGACTTAATTTCTTTCCGAGATATAGGCAGTCAAAATAGGAGGCAGTCGTGATTTGTTAATCTTGGTTTGCTTCTGTTGAAATAAAAAAGGGCAAAATAAAGCTTGGATAAATTCGTAACGCTTTAATTTTGAAAAGAACGGTTCAAATGCCAAATCATAGATGTGACATTTTACGCGCCTCTTGTTAATTGGTTTTTCCTTTCTAACTATATCTTATGACAAAGAATCGTTGTTGGTTCTGCCCAATGATGAAAATTTTAGCTACGAGACGAAGCTATTAGGCAGTCATAAGGTGTTAAATTTCGTTGGTTCATTACTTTTTAAAACGTTATAAATTTCTCAATTTTCTTTTGTTATTATGACGCAAGGGGGGATATTTTCCAAGCGCGTTCTCTTACTTTTCCCACCTACTTTTATCCGATTGAGAAGCGTATTCACCACACCTTCCCTTACTTTTTTCAACACCAAGACTGAGGGCTGAGCTTATCCCCTTTTCGCTGCAAAACGTTTGACATTTACCGTTCGTACCTCTGAAATCACTGCACATATCGTTATGATAAGATTTTTGTTTCTCAGATCCAACTAACTTTGCTTCTAAATGGATTCACTTTCAAACCCGACTGTTTTTTCTCCTCTTAGATAGTTATTCTGTTGTTTTCACTGCTTCAACTAAAAGTAAAGCATTCGTCTGTTGTTGAGAGAGTGTTTTAAAACAACTTCGTAAGGCAAAACAAATCTATAGAATGTATCAACTCGTGGATTTTCACAACTTAACTCTGCCGCGATCTCCTTTCTAAACTGTAAAATTCTGACGTTTTGATCATCTTGATTTCTAGCTGAAACTTTAGAACGGGTCTCGATACCACAATGTCACACCTATGGCGGCTATTTAAAAGAATAATAAAATGAAAAAATTTGAAAAAATAACGGTAAGGTTAATATTTTTATGAAAAACGAGGAAATGGCTATTTTAAATCAAGCCCCGAGCATCTGCATACACCTCGCAGGTGATCAAACTTAGCAAAAATGTTGATTTTTTAAGGAAACAGACAATTAAAAAAACTTATTTAATTTGGTATTCATTCTCAAATCGCAATGATGTCATTTTGATTTCGGTGAGGCTAAATCTTAAACCACATAAGAAAATGTACGAACGTTTCATCTATCATGAGTGACCACAATTGATAAAGGGCACAATCTGAATTTTTCGTTTAAATACTGTAGAACTATAAGAAAATGGTAACAGATACCTCTAAAACTCGATTTACAGAAGAAATTGTGCTTATTTGTTTCAATTAATTTGCGTACGTTGTCGATAATTCTCGACCAAAATGATCAGAAAGTGATTTTCAATTTGTTCCTTAAAGTCGACAAAGTGGGCAGTGTATTCAGGGCTCTGTAAGCCGAAACACTTGGAGGATTGGTCGTTGAAGCAGGGATATTTTTATTGATTTTTACCTTTGTACGTATGATTAGAACGAAATAAATGCGATAACTCGATCGTAAGCGCTGAGTTATCATTGAAGTTCGGAAACCAAAAATATATCAACCGAAGAAGGAAAATAACGTGTCAAAACACGAAAGATTTTAGTCTTCTACCTCTAAGTTATTGAAGTGTCTTATAATTCACGAAATATTCGTGGTATACGCGATTATTTAAACCGTATAATTAATTTGGTAAGGTATAAAATGAACAAATTTGATTAATCGGTTTGAGGCTCTACCAGAAATAGTTCTTGCTTTCGTTATTTTTGAAACCCACAAGCGTACCATTTGTTTTCTGCCCTCAAAAATACCTTTGCTTTAGAGGCAAAGAGAGGGAAACATAACATAAGTTATTTCATAAATGGAAGTGCTGTGAAAGCTAGAACGTAAAATTTTATAACTTGCAGAAACTCATAAGTAGATGATTCACGCATTATATCAAATTAGAGTTCGATGTTTAATGCGCAACCTCCCAATTTCTTCAAAATATTTGCCATATTAAATTCTATTCAAAGAAATAAAATAATGTAACTCAACAAAGCTCGAATTAAACAACAACGAAAGATTTAATTTAAAATGTAATCTCATTTTGAAATGTTACATGCGTAATTAATATAAAGACAGCGTAAAAGATAATATTCACCAAAAGCGGCTATTTTCACGATTTATCAAATTTAATAAAATCCGAAAACTCGCTTAAATTTTCAACGGAAGAAGTTATGCATTTACTACGTGTAAAACATGGAATTACGTTATAATTCCGCTTGAACTACAACTATACGTAAACAGAATTATTGATTTAAAGTGAGCTCTCTGAAAACCATAAACTCTCAAATCAATTCAGTTTTATCATGAGATTTGGAGAAATAACCGGTGATTAAAAATTTTATCTTTTTTATTCGATAAAAAAATCAATGTGCCGTTTATCTTTAGTTTATTCTCGAACGACTACCACACAGAGAGCAATCGAGTTTGAGCAAAATATTGTTTTCTCATGTTAATTTAAGTTTTACAAATAGAGTAAAAGTTAAAATTATCTTGAGGATAAATTTTCGTTGATTTTAAATTTTTACTTTGAAAGATTTAACGTTGTGAATAATGTGAGCGCTCCTTCGTTTTTAAAGGTAGAAGTTGTCATTAATAATAAAATTATCACGACGGTCTAAACTTGCAAAATAGTTTTTTACGTAATAAATAGCGAAAAAACTTCAATGTAAGAATTGTTAACTTTTAGAACGATGTAACTTAATGAATTAGGTGGGTGTAAGTTTCAGCCTATCATTAACTAGATCGCTATCGCAATAACCAACATACTTCTAATTTAAAGACAGATGAAATGGATGGTGGTTGTTTTGATATTTCTCATAAAAACATACTAACCGCGTATTTGAGGAGCAAGAAATATCATCATTTATTCGAGAAACAAGCTCCACTTCAGCTACGGTGAAGGTTCGAAACATCCACGATTAACTGAAGAGAAAGCGTAATCTCTGCAACTTTCCAAAAAACGTGTAAATGTAAGGTCGAGAGCTGGGTGAAATTACACGTTTACACCAAAACAAACTTAAGTACTGGTTGATCTTGCGTTCGAGTCGAGCACCAAAGCGATGTGGTTATGGCGTCAATCACATAAATATCAATTTAAAATGTTTTTCAAGAGGTTCGTTCACAAAAAGATGTTTAAAAAATGACGCACCACGACTTATTCCATGCGCGGTTCCTGGTTTAAGGCATTGAGGCAAAAATAATCTCTAAAACAGACAGTTTTTCCACAAGTGTTTGAGACCAAAAATGGATGCTGGTAAATCGCAAAGAGATTAGTGGTGCGTCTACTCCTTTTAACCCTTTAGTATTGATTTATGGACTTCTAGGAACTGTACCTCCACTAAGTACAAAGTAATGGTGGCGTGTAAACCGCGTGGTCGTGAAGTTGCAAAGACTACAACTATAATACTTTATACGCATCTTTATAACAGCTCTACCTTTGCGTTATCTGCTTTTTATTTTTCAGCCTCGAAAGCACCACCCCAGCAAACCCTCGCAGGCTGGGCCACCATTTATATTTTCCTTCGGCACGTTAGCGCACAACGCTCTTTAAAAGTTAAGTGATTCGACCAAAGCGCACCTAAAGCTTGGTCGATTAAGTTTAGTTTTAGGTTATTGCCCATCTTGTAAATGGTAAAATCTATAACAGCACTTAAACCCAATTTAAAATAAATCTCGAAAATGACAATAATTTGTGCATGACAATATCTTTCAACTCATTACTAAAATTGTTTGCGTAGTTCTCATGACAAAATTAATTGTAACGTCACTGTAAATAAAATTAAACTGCAAAATTGGGCTTCAAATAACTGCTTCACTTTTACTCTTTGAGAACATATGAAGAACGGAACTTCTTGAATTTTAGTTTTATTTGTCAAACAATTCAAACTCAAAATTGACTCAATTGTCCAAAAATACACTCGGTTCTCAAAATAAAATGCCCGCAGGGTAGAATATCAATATATGTTAGTCACATATTTTTTATCTACCCTGAAAAGATCTGTATTGCGTCGAAAATACCATGGGTTTCTCATCGATTAATATTGTAAAAAATGGTATTTCCAAATTCTATGTAAATTCGACCACGTTCCTCATCACAAAAAACGAATTCTCGTTACATTAATACGATTCAGTTTTGAACTTGCAATTTTGAAATACTCTAAATATCACAGTCAAATTCAATGAATGTCATTCAATTTTTTGACCAATCATATTCAAACAAAAAAAGATTTTCCTCCCTTCACAAAAGTTCAAAATTCCATTTTTTCCTTTAATGAGCAGAATCAAAGAATTGTCTATGCATTATTTTTTCTTAATTTCTCGTATTTTAGCATAAATTAAAGGGAATTACTAATCAGGCAACGTTAATATAATTTCGATATCATTATGTTTTTAACTATGCTTCATTATGGCTTAAGTAAACACGACTACTCGCTTTTTGAAAATTACACAGGTGAATATAAGAGTGTGTTTCATTTAAAATGAGCACGAAGAGACCAATTTATTTTTGAATTGCATCAATTAATCATGGCCCCTTACCAACACACACGATTTGATACTAATTTGGATTTTCATAGAAAAGTCGGAAAAGTACCTTAGGGAAATATAGCTCGAAACTAGTCGAATAAAAATAAATCTACACTAAATTTTAGATCCTATCATTGACATAACTTATTTATAAGTAAAACTGAAATTATGAAATAAATGTATGCCGTGTCAAAAATGAAAGGCGAATGTAAAATTTTATGAAGATGTTCGATAGCCGACCCACCACCAATAAGTATTTCATGATTGTAAAAAACATTCCACTTTGGGTTGTTGCTGACACGGTTACTGACAATAAACAACAAATAGAGATACATTTACACTTGGGCTTTAAAAATTAAATTCAAATGAAAACATAAACCACGCAAACCTAGAAAATAGCTTTCATAACTGAAAAGCTAGACAGTAAACCCTAAAAAAAGAGGACAATGAAAGTCCAAATACAAAAAGGAATGCCAATGCTAAATTGAAAAAAGATGACTTTTGCGCGTAGAATGCAATACATAAATCTAAACTACGATTTAAACGCGTTTAATGCTCTACAAAACGTGGCAAGACATTTTGCTTTTCTTCTTCTTCAACGTTTTGGAAACAACTTTATCAATAGCTGTTGTAAAAATTTCATGAACATTGACACCTGTCTTGGCAGACGATTCAAAAAATAAGCTTAGATTATTTTACTATGATACCAATCGTGCTCAGTGGCAAACTTCTTCCCCGCCTCGGTCGTCACTGCTCTTTCTTCTTCCATGTCACATTTGTTCCCCACAATTATAACAGGAACCTATGTAAATAAGTGTGAAAAACGTCTCTGTTCTCGCGATTGGCATTAAGTTGGTTCAGATAGTCTTTAAGCTCGGTGAATGTCTGCTCTCCAGTGACAGAGTACACCAAGAGAAAAGCCTGTCCGGTTTTTATGTAAAGATGTTTTAAAGCGCCGAAATGTTCCTGAAATAATCACATTTAAAAACTGTTCCAGCTGTATCAAGAATCTCAACCACCACTTCCTTACCGCAAGATTCCACTTTCTATACTTATTAGCTTGAATACTTTTCTGTATGAATCCTCAATGGTTGGATCATAATCCGTGAGGAATATACCTTGAACAAATTGAACAGTCTTAAATAAAATAAATTTCGAAAACCAAGGCACTTTTTCCGACACCTCCAGGACCCATGACAACCAACTTTACTTCCTCCATTATAACACAGCCTGAATAAAAATGTCTGTATTCGACGAATAATAGCGACCTGTTCCGATTGTACAATTTCCTATATTTTGCTTCTTCTACGAGTTAAACTTAAATTTTAGTTTCCTTTCTTTTTAGGAAGATGATAAGTTAAGAATTTATATTTAACATTTTTACAATTTCATAGTTAGGTAATTAATGAAAATTAATTGAGGTTAGTTATGACTTAATCTAATTAAAATTCAGACAAAATTAAGACGTTTCTGATAATAAAAATCGATAAATCTATTTGATACAATTCGCCAATTTCCTTATCGCCATAACAAACCGAAAAACAATAGAATAAGCTGAAAATCCTTGAATTTACTTATTAAATGTTGACGATAATATTTAAATATATTATCTACAAAAAAGGCATTTCGTTAAAAAATATTTTATTTTTTCTTTCGAAGTTATTCATGTTCACAAGTTTTCTGTTCGCGCCAAATTTATGAATCAGTTAGCTGCATATTGTTTAATTTAAAGCTTAAAAGAGCGCGTCTTCTCAAAGTCGAAATCTATTGCACAAAAATTACCACAAATTATATTCTTAAAATATATTTTTTTGTGATCTTGACTTAAAGTTCTTTAAAATATTAAAATTATCTCCTATTACTACATTTTCCACACAGATGAATACAGAATAGATTTTAATTGAGTTCTAATCGCATATGATCAACCTAATCGGATATAAATACACCTGATTGATTGATTATATTATGTCAACTTATTTTTGACGATTTACTTTTTAAAGTTACGAAAGCTAATGATTTCACATTTTAATTAGCGCCTGCGTAAATATATACACTTTTGTATGTCTTGCGTAATCGAAATACAACCTTAGATTGGAATCAATTTTACCCTCAACGTCGTGTGATTCCTACTCGGAATACCCATTACGTTTTCACGCCATCTAATTAGACAGGGAAGGTGTCTTTTACTATGATACCGCACCCAACAATATTTTTAAGATCTTACGTAGGATTATTTGTTTAAAGGAATCCAGCAATAAAGGGTGCAAGATCGATTAGCAGCACTTAGCAGATTGAAGTTAACAGAAATATAACAGTGTTATTATTTTAAACATTACTCATAAATCTGTTAGATCTAAAGCTAATATTTCATACCATTTTAGTTGTTAGACCATTCACAGCATACCGCCCACCAAGCCGGTTTTCTCGTCTTGCGCAAAAATAACTCATAAAGTAAAATTAAACAACCACACATCAGTTGACCATTAAAATTAAAGATAATTCTACTTCCCCGAGAAGCGCTTACGATTCACTACAATGTTCAATTTAAACAACAATTAAAAGCAGATAATGCAAATCTCCGCATATGTGAAAGTTAATCTCTCAGTATAGACGTTGTGAACAATCATTCATTTTTGTTGCTGATTTATTACATTATTATATCATTTTAACTGTCAAAATAAAATCCTTAAAGCTGGTTGTTCTTTTCATACTATACATTCTTATTGACTTGTTACGTAAGCGACTAAGAAAATAATGTGGGCATTGATAAAAAATCTTGTTTCTAATTTTTTGGGTTAATTTAATGAAACAAAGGAAATAAATTGATTGTTGGGTTCATTTTTATAAGACGATCTTTTCAAAAATCAGAGATAACACACGTGAAATAGTAATTTTTATTATTTTTAACAAGAGTAAATTTAGCATTTCAAAATTAAAAATTTTTAACATGTTTAAGAAATATTTATTTTTCAAATTTTAGATGGTGAGCGTTCCTACGCGTTATCTCTCCAATAGTTTTTATAATTGGCACTTTTCGAAATACAATGCTCAAAACCTCATGATGGCCTATTTTCGAAGGATAATCAATCGACTTTTCGACTTAACACGCTTCAAAGCATATTTTTAAAGTAATAAAAACAAGCCATACTTCGACTATTTAAAACTGTAAATACTTTCAATATAAAGACTAAAACTGAGCTCGGAACTGACAGTTTAAACACGACTCACATATAATATAAATGTTAACTAATGCTACTATAGTCTACATTCTCAACTATTTGGTTAATCTGTCACCAACTATAGGGAAACTACTGAACTAAACGAATTACACGCATTTTTAAATCCTTGAGATAAAAACGAGCTAAAATAATACCCGATCGTTTATGGTTTGAAGAATTTTTTATTCGATTTTTGAGAGTACTTTTAAGTATCCGGATTGATACAAACTAAATAAAATAAAATTCAGTCTTTAAACAATATAAATACCCTTATAAGTAAAAAATTTGAAGTATAAGATATAAAAAAAACTTTTAATAAAGCTATAATATATGCAGCCTTTTGCGGGCGGCGGAGTGTAATTGTAATTTTATATTTTACAACTAACGGTTGCTTGCATTTATTTGACATCGTAGAACACTCCTAAAATAATAACTGCAAAAACACGATTTTTTGTAAGGTTATATGCAATTTTCTATCATTTTGCTTCCTAGATCTCATGAGTTATTCAACGAAATGTGCTTTAATTTTGACACGTTGTCGAGATGTTTCAAAATATTAATCCAACGAAACTGTTCGAAGCTCAGCGGGTTATTCAGATTCGTGTGAATCTTTACGTCAAAGGGACTTAATATTTTTAAAGACAAGTAAAAGGGATTTAACCATGATTAAAAACAAATTAAAATATAAAACTTTGGTGCAAAAACTAATGTACGTATTTCAGTTCAATTATGAAACATCGACGGCGAATAACTACTCAACGCTAACGTTACACACATATTTAAATTGAGAATGAATGTTTTTAAAATTATTCTGAGTCCATTTACCGCCAATTAAAAAGATTTTTATCCGCGTTTTCTCTGACTTAAATGGAATTTCCCTTTTGTGATTACTAGTAAGATTTAATCTAACTAAAATATAGCCGATTTCATTTTAATTACCATTAAATTTGAATATACTTTTTGATCAACCTAGATCGTCTTACTCGATGGCTGGAGACTTTTATGAATAATCGAGAACTGTAGAAAAATGAAGAAAGTCAGTTAGCGCACGCGCGGTAAATTATTAAATTCGATGCGGTTCTTTTTACGCATTCAAAATTAATCCTCTAAGCCAGAAATTTTAGATTTCTCAACGTTGTTCCTGTTAAAATAAATTTATTAGTTTTGCCCTATCTATTTGTGGCATTGTTCAAAGAAAGAAAATACAAATTTACTGGGATAAATGAAACAAGGTTAATTTGTGTGTGAATTAGTGAACCTTTCATTGAATAGTTTATTATATCTTTACAAGACATTTTTCGTTCTACTCGCAGGCTAGTAGGTTGTAATAACAGATCCATTCCGCACTGTAGGATCAAATCTCTTCATCCACGCATTTGTAAAATATGTCCAAAACCTTTCTATTTTTAATAAAATTTTTATTTTTAATTAAGTTATCATTCTAAAATTGTATCAACATAAGTATCACAAAATTATCCATGATATCTTTCTTTTATAGTCATCCACCTGAATCTTGTTATCTTCTACAGAATTTTTTTCATGTGAAAATCGCATCAATGCTACTTGCGTTTTGAAAATTCGTATTTCATGGCAATAGTTAAAGCCAATTCAAAATCACAGGATATACTGCACGGCATCGATTTGCATTCTTATAGCAGAATTATTTATGAAAGAACAGCGCGGCAAAATTTTCACCCGCTCCTGTGATTTGTGCATGGTCAAATGTAACATACACCTCAGTTCCTATTTCATGAACCGTCATTGTAATGGATGAGGAATTCATCAAAACGTGCAATCAATAAATTTTTGCGAATTGTAGCTCATCAGAGAAACAGGTTCGTTGATTGCCAATATCGAGATTATGATATTCTTTGCGTATTTAAAATATAATTCAGTCGAAGAGACGGTTTGGTTATCCTTTTGGGGCATATTGAACCAGTCACAGAGGATTCGAACTTAAGATTTAGATATCGTCTTTTTTCTCAGACATGCGTGTAAAAATTGATTCTACTTGGTGGTTAATTATAATTGTGCCATATTTTCATGATAGATCAAATATCATTTGTTTGGAAATCTGATTTTGATGCCAATAGAGTTGGTTAAACTTTTATTCAATAAATCTCTGCGTATTCTTATGGAGAAACTTCAATATGTGAATTCATAGAGTGAATTTCTCTGGGAATGGAACCATGAATACTGCTTTATTATATTTTTACGTCAGAAGAGATTGATTTCTGATTGCACTTACACTTAAGACTGTGCCTGCAAAAAATAGTATTTTATATTGTTTATTATTTTAATTTTGTATCAATATTCGGCCTTGAAAAACAAACAAAAATCTTTACAAAAGCTGCGCCCGCGCACGACAAACTATTTACAATTTAATTTGCTCACTGCCCTCTGCCTAACTCGTTTCATTACTTACATTAAAAATGTCAAGTTATCTTATGCTTGGTAAATTTCAGGTGATTTTAATGTTGATAGGTATGTATCAATGAACAGTTAAAGTATTGAGCATGATAATTTTTAACGATAACCGATGAATTAATAACACGCGCATAATTTCTTCAAACAATTTTAATTCATCAGTAAGCAACAAATATTGATGAATTCAAATATATCTGGAGTTGTAAAGTTAATTTGAGCCTTTTTATATGCGAAAAGGTTGTGTAAATTTTGGTAAAACTTTGTTTATGTGCCATCAAAAATTGACAATATCAAGAGTGGTGACCGAATTTGCCTTAAACCTACACAATTTAAACTTTGGTGGAGATATAACCTTTAATTGGGCGATTCGGAAATAGAGTAAAATATAAATATAGGTTGAAGCCTTCAAATGTTGTAGTGCGACCCCACAGTTATCGTTCGGTAAGTTAGCAACAAACTGCATTAATCTTACCTTAAGTTTATGAAACTAGAGCTTCTTTATCTAGTTATAAATAAATTAATAATTAGCGTTCAGTCAAGCTTTTCAAGAACAATTTTCAACATCCACTCAGAATGAGTTTTGTGTGATTTTATGAACTTCAGAGTTGTTTTTCCGACTATTTTACTCAACGCACCATTGCTATCTTGTTAAAATCCGGTCAGATTTGAGTAAAAGGTGATATATTCAGGGTCAATAGCGACGAAGGTAAATATTAGTATAACCGCCGACATAACCACGATCGTAAATATATGATCAAAAATTTGTTTCTAAATACGATCGAACGAGTGAATATGTTCTAAATTAAGACTAGTTAACCAACAACCTCAAATAAATTTCAAATTCTGTTTTATGGTTGATAGAAACTGAGAAAGTACTCACATATAGAAAGACTTAACCATTTTCATAAATGCACACATCACCGTCTGAGCATTCAAAGATATTTACTGCCAGGTTGGCTTCACGTCTTATCGTAAATTAATCATTTTATTCAATGCAAACTTCAATGGCTTAATCTCTTCCTTAAAACACTTTCAGAAGCCCAAAACCTTAAAAGTTCCTTGCAGAGAGTTGGCAAAAGTATCTTACTCGAAAGCAAATAAGAGCTGGTTATTATTGATTTCAACGAGTGTCAATTTTTCTCATAATATCCAACCTTAAAGTTGGTTTCATTTATTCTCTGAAGTTTTAAATTTTATTTCATTGACTTTCTCCGAAAATATTTTTTTGTATCAATGAAAATACAAAATCGTTTCTGCTTAATCACTAGTTTACTTATCAAAAAAGAACCTGCTTTTCCAATTTAAATAACATCAAATATGAAAAATTTATCGAACTTCTTTCCAAGTGAAATTTTTTATTTAACCTCGTTTTGTTTAACTTGAGAAATCTATTGCTTATGTATGCCTTTGTGAAAATATAAATGATGTGATTCCTCACATATTGTTCAATGAAACACGATTACTATCTATAAAAGAGGAGATGAGCAAAAACCTTTCCCCACTCATTCCATTCAATATTGAAAAAACTCACTCTGCTAACTCTAACATTATATTTAATTTATTCTTATGGACTTTTGGCGGTTAATTTTTCAATTTGAGATGGATAGATATGAGAAATTTTGTTATTGCGCAAAAATTTGAAGGGTTAACAAGCACCATTGGTTCATACCAACTACAAAATCCATCAGCTAAAAGATAATAGACAACATGAATGCTTTTTAATGTTCAAAAAATATTAGAATTCGAAATTCAACCACGTGTCCAGGAATATTAAAAAACCAAACTTGGCAATTGGCAGTATTCAAGAAGATACCAAAACACAATTTCATAACTTTGATATAAAAGGAAAAATGTTATATCAACAGCCAGTCAGCTGAATATCTACATATGGAGGCATAACTTGAATGTTGGAACAAGATTTAAAACTCAAACGATATCACGTTATAAATATGTTAAAAAGGCGAGTAAACAGCAGTATCGTTGAAAGACATTCACTTGCAGGGATGTAAACCACAAATTGGTTGGTTTCAAATCTTTACAAAATACTAAGACCTAAATTTTTCTAATGAAAAAATATGTATATTGGTGGTTTATTTAAATTCATTTTCAATGTCCGTCAAAGACACGTCGTCTAAAAAGTCATCAAACTTAGAAACATTCCAGTCACTGTCCCAATAATTTTCCTCTGCAGGCTCTGATATACCATCATCTGAAAACATCAATGATCTTAACATTCACGAGAAAACTCTTCAAAATCATCCTCATCATCTATTTCAGCAATGTTGAAAAATTCTTCGGATTCCTCCATTTATGTGAAATAATAAAAAAACATGCGCATTTAACAAAGAATGTTTAAAATATTTTGAAATTTATTTTTAAACACGATAAATTTTAGTTTTTAATCTTCCCTCATTGACCCTTGTAGACCAATTTGGTAAACAGAATAGCCACGTGTTTAAATGAGTTAAATACTGCAGCATATTGATTTCTTTTTTAAATAGATTCAATATATTTATACGTAGAAATAAACAAGAAATGACCTTTATCATGTTTATGATTATTTAACCACTTCAAACTTCACAAAAAATATATTCCTCCTATACTCAAAAAATGGAACAAAATAATTTTCTGCAAGTTTATAATGCATATTTCATAAGTAGTTGATAAAAATGGAGCTTCTCAACGAAAGTAAAACGGTTCATAGTGGATAAATTTTGAATATTGTAAAAAGATCAAACTTGATTTTAAAATTGAGCCTTTGTAAAATAATAAATTTATATTTTTACCTCATTGAGAGTAAAAAATTTAATTAATCTTCGAAAAATTAACCGATGGCGGATTTTTATTCTATAGATATTTCCCCCTCGTTTATAGTACACCCAGATCAGAACATAGAACTTTATCATTACTTTAAAATTTGAGAATTTCGGGTCTATTCTATTGACATTTATATCCTCTGATACTCAATTTACATAAATGACATTTCCCCTCAGAGATGTATTCACTTTGAACACATTTGAATAAAAGGAAAGCAGCAACTCGTTATGATTGCTCAGCGACTGTAATCCTATTTAATCTTTTTAGGTTTTTAATACATAAATCCCCTTAACTTTATTGTTTACCTTTTTCAGACAAAATCATTGTGTTCATAAATTTTTTACATGTTTCTTTCTGACAAAAGCCAGTTCAATTTTATTTATTCAAAATTAGGGAGTTAAACTCTATGAAAAGCGAACAACTATTTTCTGACCCCAACAGTATTCCATTTTATTCAAAATAGGGTCAGATACGTTTGAAGAAACAACACCCACAACTTCGTCGTCAGTCGACTACCAAGACAATGTTCCTGTTGCGTCACACGAAAATGAAATTCCCGACAATTACCTACAAATTTACTGGAACGAATGTATGTGTTTTTATACATCTTTCAGTGACCAATTTTCATTGTGTCAAAAAATCCGGCCATAGAAACTGTCCTTATCGAAGAAAAAGACGCCCGGATAAAAAAATCCAAAGTTTGTATTTTTACAAAATTTTAGAACAGAAAAACAGACTTTTGTCAAAATGGAAACAAATCCTAAACATTAGTGACGACCTTCTTGATAGGTACTTCAAAAAAAGTATTTATTTAAAAGAATACTAGATGTGTATGATTTACACTCTGAGGGAATAACGAAAATCCCCGACATTTTAAATGACCATCGCAAATCTGGTTCTTATAATGAGATCGACCAGGTGCTTTTCTTGTCGTTGGATACGGTTCAACGTAGGCGATGTTTACGAGCCCCTTTTACATTCAGTAACTACGAAAAAACTTCTCACTTCGAAGAATTAACAACATATCAAATGAAGGTTCGTTTAAAGTTAAACCAGGCAATTTTTTGGGATAAAATAGAAGGGGACATTTCTGGTCAATATACACTCATTGTTGAATACCATCATATGGGGCATTGTCCAAATGAACGAGCGCAATATCTTTTCAATTTATTCCTGTCTATGATTCAAATCGATCAAGACATCACAATTAAAATGTTAAAAACACAACCAATAAACTCAGAAAAGTAATGAATAAAATATATATCAGATCTTCCCTCCATTTATATGGTTATTACAAAAACTCTCAAAATACTCTTACTAAAGTGATTTGCTCATCTTATTTATTTGAAAAGATAGAATTTGCTCGCCTCACGGTAAAGTCTTATTTTCATCAATCAATCAATTTTTTAATTTAAAAAAATTAAAGATAGTGTAAATTGAATTCTCACTTCGTGCGCTGATTTCTTACAATCATATGGGTTTGATATTTATAATTAGAATTTCTTAAATATGATTCATTTTTATTGGCGAACCTAAATCATTCTCATTTGAGTTTAACCGAATGAAGAAAGTTAATATTTAATTCTCACCAACTATTTTCGTAAAATATAACTGTTATTAAACACTGAAAAATTCCCCCATATTTGATAAAATAATTTATATTTCAATAAATTTCATTTGCAGTAACTCGAGCTTTTATTCAAAGTTCATAATGTCCGTTGCCTTGTCGTTTCTTTTATTTTGGTTTAATTTTCTTTTAAAGTTTAAACTAAACAAAATACAGTAAAAATTCAGGGTTTATACGATTTTTAAGCATAAAATTTTTTCTCAAAGTCAACGTTACATTTATACATTTCGAAAATAAGTTACCTTTTTGAAAGGGCAATAAATTTTGAACAAATTTTTCACGCGTGTCAATAATCGTCCATTCAAATTTTAAATGGAAGGAAACTCACCTTTATTATTTCGGTTACTTGGAATGTTTGAGAAATATATTTGCTGGTTGTGCTAGGCATGCGTATTGGTTTTTATTTTAGTTTATACTCGCCCAAGTTTTATTATTTTTCTCGGAATGTTTAAATACCCAAAAACGATTTTCAGTATTGGTTCAAAGTATAAGTGGAGATCATTTACCACAAACAATGAGTTAAAGTTTATTTTCAATATTTTTTTAACGTCAAATTTAGAAAAGTTATTTTTAATAAAAAATAAATACCGATAAAAGCTTTCAACTTCAATAAGACTTAAAATAGGATTGTTTCCGAACTAATACACTTCTTTAAGATTAAATCAAAAATATACCATGATGATGTGAATGTTTTATTTTTCAAAAATTATAACGCGAAATATATATTTATATATATTCAAAAATAATCTTCATGAAAGAAATTTTTTCATTTTTCTGTGCTAAAGGATTATTTTTACTCAAAATGAATATTGATTGTTGTTGATTTCCTAAATTTATTGTATTTTACTCAAGTTGGCATATTTTGTTTTATTTTTTCATCCTTAAAATAAAATCGATGGAAGCAAATCCATAAATCGTGTTCTTTTTATATCTCTGTCCCATAATTGCAACAAAAGTACGGTAGCTGTGAGTAACTTCAGAGTATTAACGATATATGGCGATCATTATCATCTTTACTGTTAACTTTATTGATAAAATAAAACAATAATTTAACCTAAATCGTTTATTATTCGAATGCTTTTATAACTTAATGTCGTTTGATATAATGGTGTAAATCAGATTTATGCATCAGTTATGCTAAATTTTTTATCAGATTTCTTACTGTTTCATATAAGGATAGAGTTTTAAACTAAAACTCGAATTCATATTATTTTCACAAATATTTATAAAACTATGTACCATATCATTTTTGAGTTGTCCATTATAACTTAATCTCAAATTATTCGTAAATTTACCAAATTACACGAGGAGGAAAGGCCGAACTTAGCTTTTTGAATTTATCCGTAAGATACAAATATTATGATGTTTTCATCTTTGTCAATGAGTTTCAACATAAATCTTTTCGAAAGAGCTTTTAAAAATGTGAATTAAATATAAGAACGTGTTTTGATTGTTTCTATAAAAGGTAGAATAGAGGGTTTTGAGTAGTTTGTTTACATAGAACAAGCATTTTGTAAAATTCTTGAATTTATTTGTTATAAAATGCGCGCGCTTAAAAGCGCATGTCATCTATTCTTTAAAATAACATTAAGTCCATCTTTATATATTTAAACACTTAATTTTCTGTCCTTTTAAACACATTCGTACTTTAAACTATTTGATTCATAGTGTTTGAAATTTTTAATATCGTATAAGATTATTGTTTTTGTTAATTCTCTCACCTGTTATTCTAGGGTAATGTATTTTATTAACTATGGGAATAAATGAGTTAAAAATTAAATCAAAGCATTTTAATTAGTTTTAAAAAAGTTTTAGATTTGGAAAATTGATAAGAATTGGAGATTATATTTACCGCTTAAGTATAAGTTCAACCTACGTTTGAAATCGTTCAAAAATGTACCACCGGGTTTTCATTTTTGTTTTATCAGGGTTCACAGAAAAGGAATGGAACGAGTCAATAAGAAATTTCAACGCATGGAATAACCTGCCGTATAACGTCAATAGATACCATCCATACATCCCTAAGCCCTCATATGGAATAAAGGGTCTTTTTGAACGGAAGATGAACATAAATAATAAAATTAAAACCATCCTCAAATTTATTGAAGTTTACGCTTCATGTTAATAACAGGCATCAAAAAACAGAATGAAACTTTTAATAAAACACCAAACAGAAGTTATAAAAGAAGTCAAAATATTGCAAGAAAATTACAGAAAAATATTTTCAAGGACGGTTAAAGTTTTTCAATCAATTCTAAAAGATCGTGACGCATGCGTGGTTTAACCAAGATTCAACTCCTTCCTATTTCCAAGATTTATCGGAAAGTTTCAAGTAACTATTTTTTCTTTTTAATCGCCTTTTTTCGATCCATAATAATAAAATTATAGTTGTTAACACCATCAAGTGCTTGACAAAAGGATGTTTCCCTTTTTATACATGACTAAAAGTGTATATCAAAGAAAAGTAACCTAAATCCCTTTTAAAACTTTCATCCTATAAGTTGATATAATTGGAATAATTTGAAAACCAAAAACTTCTTTTTTCAACAGTTTTATGGGTTTTCATAAATAAAAACCTTAAATTTGGTCGCTTACTGGTTAAAAGTGAACAAATCAGAGGTGACAGGTTGTTAAATATCATATCGAAACATGTTTTCATCAACTTCAAAGAATAAAGTATTTAAATAAACGATTCATTAAGGTAGTAAAATCTTTGTAAATGGTTCATACCCTGTTCCAAAAAATAATACGAAACACTAAATAATTTTTTCAATCTTCAAAGTCTAAAAACAATGTACCAATTTTAGAAATATTCTGTTTGATAAGTGAATTTGAAATTTTATACGTTTGACACGAATGCTGTAATTCTATTGATGGACTTAATCGTCCTGTGATAAAATATCCACAAAATGAATGAAAGCTGCTTCGACAGGTTACGAACAATTTCGTTTTACCCGAGATAAAAATTTATGAAATTTAATACAAATTTACTCGTATTTCAAATTTAAATATTTTTTATCGGAATTATGTATTTTGCTTCAAGTCAAAGCCAAGTTTATGCTTAAGCTCGACATTTAAGTATTTATATGTTGATCACAACATATTTTCTTGATATAACGCGAATGAGGCATGCGAATAATAAAATTTATTCTTCACCACATAAACTTTTTAGAACAATGGCGTGCCAACTTCAATCTTCGCTGAGAATGACGCAGCCATCTTATGTAAATCATCAGTATGTTCAGCTAAATTCCAAACTTGCAGCCTTAAGAGATGAATTGAATGACCGAGAGATACAATTAAAAGAAGAATTAGATCTCCTTCAACCTAAAGCATCTTTTGGCTGTTTGAATACTCAGGAAGTATTTATATCTCGTGACGAATAGAAATTAAATCAAATTAAAAGTCATCTCTTGAAAGTGGAAAGAAATCTTCAAAATACGAAAAATAGACAATTATTTTAATGATCGACATTGTTTACATTTATTAATAGTTAGTTTATCAGACGCTAATCTTTAAATGCTCTTAGTACCAATATTTTTTGTCAGTTTATTTTACACGTAAACAATAAATATGAGCTAAGAATTGTTTACTCTCAAAGCACATGTATTTTAGACATTGGAATCGTGGTTGAAGTTGCAGATTTGGTGAAGTGGATAGGTCCGGATAAAATTGTTGAACCACTTCTTCAAAAAATTAATCCCAGCGTCGAAGGAAATAAAACTGCAGTCTCTGTGTTATGCATGAATTCTAGTGTTTTATATGGCTTTAACGATTCACAATCATACAATATTTCCATCGCTTTGGAATCGTTAAAAAATTTTACTGACCTCATCCAGTCAACAAACAGTAAGCACAACAACAATTTTATATTTTCGTCACAAAATTTTTACCTAATTTTTCACATCAGCATTTTCCTATTTCTACATGTATACCACAAAAATTTATCGAGCACGCGTGGATTAACAGTTAAACCCATTGAAATCATATATCACAGTTGTTATTAATCGAACATTCAGTCTTTATTAAATCACATAAAACATAAAAAACTATAAATTGTAAGAAAAATATAAAAATTCAGAATGAGTTTAAACTCGTTACTTTTCAAAACACTGTAATAGGTTATCGCGGTCAGTCTATTCTCATAATTTTTAACCAATGAAAACTCTAGATTTTTTTATTCAACTCATAGTTTTTTTACTTATACTTCTCAGTAGATTTCAACTCAAACTCCCGAAATATATTGTTTAAAATAGTTACGTTTAAACTTCGATATAAACGTTCCAAATTTTATGCTGCCTGAATAATTTCAACCAGCTATCCGATTTTAAAATATTAATTTCATGAAATAAGTTTTATCAATTTATCTATCGACTAAATAATTATCCTGCTAACCACCATTAGATTCTGAAGGTTTTATCTGATATCAATAAATTTATGTTAAAATCACAGTTTTTTATTTTCGGCATATAATCGAAAAATATTGACAATGAAATACCATTTACATTTATTTCACCCGAGCATGAGCGATTTATTCCTTTTTAAAACAGATTAAAACAATCCTTCTAGTGCAGCTGAAAAGATAGAATCTTATAATTAACTTGAACAAAACTGATATTTTAAGTTACGCACTAACTTTGTCTTATTCATTCAAAGATTTACTTGGAAATGTTACAAATCTTTTTAAAAAATTAAACATGAATAAGGCTCTTCCCGGATTCAAATAGTTCTCATTTAGAGAAAGAATCGGGCTAACACAAGTTCCCTGTAACTTTTTGTAGGAATTCAATGAATTCTCCCTTCTCCTTCCTGTATTACCATTCAATACACGTTGAGAAAATACTCTTATTCATCCATAGTGATATTTAATAATCTGGCTTGTTCAGGATTACTGCCGAAGAAAAGAATATATCTTCAAATGGAAGGTTGTGGTGTTAACAAAACCTTCAGCTTTTTTAACTTTTGTCTTGAAAATGAGCTACTCGTGCTCTACCTAATGTTTAGTATGTTATAGACCTGTAAATTAAGAGGATAACCGATGTTTGCTCGCTTTACATTCGCTTTAATTGCCGAAGAAAAAGTTTAGTGAAAATAAAAATATTTTAAAAAATGTTTAACTTTCCCATGCTTGATATTTTTAAAATAATTCGCATCTTAAGAGACTATCATACAATTTTTCTCACTGTCGTCTTTTTTTACATTTTAAAAAACTTCAGATTCCGAAAATTGCGATGAAAAACTTCTACATCTAACCAGTTCAGTTTTTTTTCTGAAAAATTAATAAGACCCCATGCAAAACAAGTAACTACTATGTTAACGTGTAGGTATTTGTCTACGTTGGCGATTTGAATACAACTAGTATTTTAACCAAAAGCCTCGATGAATACAAAAAGGAATTCGCTAAAAAGAACATAAAATTTTTTAACCTCGATTTAGTGAAAGATGAACAGAAAATTCAACAAAAGGTTGGGTGGGTTGAAGAGAAAGACTACCATAAACTTGAAACAATCGAACACTACGCCCAAGAATGGGGAAAATTGCTTACTGATATGTGTCTTTCAAACTGATTTTCCTTTTTTTTCTATCAAAGACAGAACTAGAGGCACTTTAGATTTATGATTTTGATTGAGTCCGCAATCTTTAAATTTTGCTTTCAAGTTACATTCAATTTTAAACCTGTTCACTGGTAGGTATCATTGTGCCTGACGAGCGGCTGCCTTTCGCGTGGCATTCATAAGTTATTCCTAACAGTCAAGGTCGGTTATCATCTAACCACTGAAGGGTCGAGGAGCGTGCGTTTTTGATTGGTAAGAAACCGATGTGGCGAGTTTTAGGCTGACCTAACCGACCTTGAACCTTGTGAGAGTTTTAGTAGGTGGAGAGCTCACATTATCCAAACCTAGTGGAAGCTTATCGAAGGTACTTTTTGGAAGAAGAGCTCTGTGTGAAAGGACATATAAAATTAACAAACTCTTTAAAAATCCCCCTATTTGAATTATTCTGATCTTCGAAAAAATGCGCCCAGAAACACATATAATTCTGAATCTTTTATGAGCAGTTTCAAATGTTAAAGAAATTTTGTGAAAATAGCATCAGTTTTATCATTTTAACATTGAATGAATAGAATAGTTTGTTCTTATTCGACATTTATTTTGTCATTCGTCAAAAAATTTTATATTGTCTTGATTTGTAAATTCTATTTTTAGATATTGAACTGATCCCTAACAATTTAAAATGTTATTTTTTGTCAACATGTAAGGAAAAGTTATACATGAATGTAAAAAAACTTAAACACTCTCCAAAGATAATTATTTGAGAATTTTATGTCTGCAAGCGGTAAACCATGGATAAGTAAGTATATGAACCTCACAAAACTGGCTACATATCAACTTTGATAAGATGAGTTCTAAATAAGCCAATAAAACGTCAGTGTAGGCCAATATAAAAATTAGATACCTGGATTAGAGCGCGCTATTTTTAAACTCTCTGCAGGTTGAGGTAAAACTAAATTAACAACAGGATATTGATTTCTCTGATCGTATGTTAAAATTAACCAAAATAATACTTTTTTACGAAAAGATGGAGAAATCTAGTCACTTTGACAGTTAAAGATCGAGTGAGTCGGAACTGATTAGTGTTGGATATTATCGTTTTTACGGTGGTGATAAATTTTATTTTTTCATGAATGAGAACTGTCAGAACGAACTGATAAATTCTCGTTGAAACAGGATATAACAACGTAAATCTTGAAAAATTCAAAATTATAAGTATGTTTGATCATGTTTAGCAGTCAAAGAACATTAAAAAGCTCAAAAGAGCGCAAACTAGCTGCTAAAATGAACATGAATTAGATTTATAGCTTTTCGGTCGGCAATTCAACGAGATTAACTAACTTCCAATTATATCTTGAAAATAGTAAAAGCAAGCGACTTTTCAATTCAGCTCAAACGCTCATTCACGAAAATTTATTGTTCAAAATTTCTTGATTTAAAATTCAAGTCTCTTGGATTGTGCTACCTTTAATGATCTGACCCTTTTCAAAATTTAATCTGATTTTAATATTTTGTTATTTCAAAAATAATGGGTTTAAAAATAGTTTAACGGTATCGTGTTGAGGAAAAATATAAGAAGAGACAATTATTCACGGTTTATTCTTCGGAAAATGACTTCTTTCTCAAACTGATTTTTTCTGTAAAATTAAAATATCCTTTCGTCAATACAAAAATTAAGTTTTAACTGAAACCCAAGTCATCCCAAGTCAACGAAACCCTACCGTAGAAGTTTGATTTTCTAATACATTTTAAGGTATCGCATGAGCACATATATATTCGTGGATAACGAAAAACACGTATAAACCCCTAAAATTAAAATTATACTCCATAAATAATCTTTTTTCCAATGTGAAATTATTTGATTCCTCCACATTTTTGGATGTGTTATTTCAATAATTCAACTCATCAGAACGCGAAACTCAGATTGAGTTTAAACTTCATAATCACAAACAAGTATAAGAAAACATTTGATAAAAACAGTATTTTTGATTTTAATTGAGAAATCAACATTATTTATTACATTAATGACGTCATAAAACAAGATAGAGTTATTCGTTCAAATTAACGCTGATTTATAATTTTTCAAAATACCACAACAACGAGAGTTGATGAATGAATGTTTATTTGATTTACAACTGATTTAATTTTGTCGAAAAATTGAGTTGTTAAAATTAATTGATATTATGTGATTCGATTGATAGTATTCCTTGGATTATTCTTTTCAAATAGTTGTTTACTCTATATAGTAAGCTTAGTAGTGTGCTCATTTTGTATTTGTTTGATGTGCTAGAATCAGTAAATAAGTTTGTAGTCGCTACATATAATCCAACAATCAAATCAGTTAAGGTACACCAAATATATAAAATTATTTTTATATCTTAGGTGAGTTGGTTCCATACATCCATCGCGTTCATGTTATTTTAACTTTATTTGATAATCAATAGTTTTAAATGAGAAAAAAAAATCGGAATTATTCGACCATTAACAGCCAATTAGATCTTGACGACGGATGAACGAGTGATATAAGTTTTCATCTTGTTACAGTCAAATTATTTTACCTTCAAAAAATATTGATCCAAGCATTAAATCATCTTACTTTAAACTCGCGAAGGAAGAATAAAAAATAACAGTACCTGGCAGACAATAGATTATCAAGTTATCTTAATTATCATTTCAAGTTACAATGTTTTAGATGAAAAATGAGCCAATTTTGTTGAAAAAACATGTTCTCACTGTCTTCACTAAGTAAGAACAAAAACAATTTATTGCCGAAATACAAAGTATTTTATATCTTGCTTCCAATTAAAAATAACAGATTTGAAAGAATTAGAATTTATGGAATTACAATTATTGATTGAAAATATCAGAAACAAGATTTTAATTGCTTAAAATCGTGAAGTCGACGTTGAACGATGTATATTTAAAAACTTCAACCGATAAATCTACAGGATCAATTTTGATTCCGGAAATCTCGGTGTTACACGTTCGAAAACCTTTTCGATAATGATTTTATGATGTATGATGGCGGAAATTGGGAAAATTTTATGCTGTCCACACAACATCTTCTACTTAGGTTAAGAACACTAACCATTATAATTTCCTTCTGGCTAGAATAAAAAAAATTTCCGATTTGAATCAAAGCAGTAAAAGGCAAAATAATAAATTTCAATTGTTTTTCTCCAAATAAAAGAAGATGAAATACTAGATTCTGAAATTAAGCGAAATTCCTTGAATAGGAATTTTATAAGATAACTCACTGCTTTACGGATTGCCATCACGGCTGGTAAAAAGGCGACAAGCTCATTTTTCAGAAACAAGTGTATGGCTTGTCAAGTTAAGGCTTAAAGTTAAAAAACACTGCCACTACTCTAAATCGAATGAAAATATCATATTTTAGCAGTAAATAAGTGCCCGTCAATTTTTTAAATTATTTTTTGTTTCATTCATTTTCCAGTTTCACAAATTTACCGTATAAAAACAATTCCTCAAAAAGATATATCCGATGAATCTAGAAAATGTAAAAACCTTATATTAGTTGTGGAGGGCACGAGATTGTTCAATTATATTTTAGGGACATGCTCTTTAAAGTTTAGTACATTTTCGAAAAATAAAAATTCTCTAAAGCATAAACATGACTCTCAGGATGACACAAAACTGAACATTCGGGCAGTTTAAGAGGTATAATCGAAGAATGTCTCAACTTAGTTCTTTTGCTTTTTCACAGTGATTTAATGTTGATTTAATCAAATGGTTCTTACTGACGCTTGAATCGTGATTCCGACACGCTGTAAAATTTCATTCCAAGTGTAAAACTGAAGAAGTATAAAAACCATCAAAGGTTGTTCATTTTTTCAAAAGCCTGGTTCTTACTGTATGAACTAATCTCTAAGACTATCTCAACTTGTACCAGACCGACGGCAGGCCTCAAACGGACCACTAACTTATAATTAATCCACAGGGTATTGTTTTTGATATCCAGGTTTTTAAACCTTATCTGAGCCCTATGAGGAAGCGTTTAAAAGTATTTAAGAGGGGCTGTGGTCGAGCTACGCTTGTACCACTCCCTCGAAGGTAATAATTCATCCAATTTCAATGCTCATCCCAAGCGTGTTATATTTTTAAAAGTGAGGACTTTCTCAAGCCAACACTAAAGGGATTGATTACGCAGGCTAGCTCGTCCTGCCCAGTTCAATTTTAATCTATAGTTTTAATATAAAGTTAAAATCATAAGAGTGTATCTTTAAAAGGGTAGATATTTGTGTTCTCCGTTTCTAGCAGACACGATATGATTCTTCAAGCTTTCTACATTAACTTTTAAATATACTTTCTGGCATTAAATTCCTCAAAAGAACGGTACTTGTTTAAACACTTGTTATTTGTTAAACATGAAGTATACCTGTTTACGTTATCAAGTTGTGGTGCTCTTCTGCTGACTCGACCCTGTTACTGCTGGTTTCTGTGGTAGGAGACCGATTTAATTGTCCACATTCGTGTGAATTTTGGCGTAGATTCCGTTAATTTTCTCATCTGTGTAATTTCTGAAATTAGTGGTTGATATTTTAGAAAGAAAGAAAAGGTAAACCAATTGTTTTTGTTAAGTTGTGTCATTTCCCTTCACGTAGGATCAGCCCTTAAGACAAGCCTAGCCATAATATTTGGGGAATCCCCTATTCAGAAGTGTGATCAATAAGTTAAACTTAGAGAAATCTAAAAGCAGAGTTATATGAACTTACTGGTTGCTTCACAAAACATTCTAAGAGATTTATAAAAAAATAAACGAACTTCGGTCATTATTAAGGAACATTTCTCGATTTTGGCGATTGTTGAAACTGAAAGTTCGATTTACAATTTAGAAACTTGGCGAAACGGATATGATAAAGGAAGCTTTTGTGCGATTACCTTTAAAATTTGTAAAGTTCAAGTAGTGTTCCTGTGAATTCAATGCTGTTTTAAAGTGGATCACTTTGATGAATAAAAAATTTGAAATAGTTTTGAATGCAATCAAAAAATTGTTCTTTTCTTACAGAAGAAAAAAGAAAGTATAAAGCGTGCTTAGGCCTATAAGTATTATAACAATATAAGCTGCTTAAATTTCAAACGATTAACGTTTTTCTTTACTTTTCGAAACTTATTTTTATTTTTGTGAATTTATGCTTCTTTAAAAAATATTCTTATTGTGGCTTTTTATGATTTAAATCCAATAAAGTTGAGTGTTCTCGTGAAATGGAAAGAAAAATGTGAATATTTTACTATTAGTGCGTCTCTATGAAAATAATTCATTGCTTGAAAAAAGAACTTGAAACGATAGGATATGCACATAAATCTCACGAATGAATAATAAACTCGGAAATTTGAATTGGGCCACTTTTATAATCTTCCGCATTGTCTGGCATTTTCTCAAATATCCGTGGGATTCTGACGCGTAAACTTTGTAGGTTACCAGTGCACTTTTATCCACTTAAGTTTAACATCTTTACAACGAAAACTTACAGCTCACTGGTAACGAAATCTCTTGAAACACGTCAACGTACTTATTCACATTTAAAGTTATTATTAATTTGGGAACATAAGTACAACCTTTAAAAATGGGGCTTCCTTCACAAGAACTACCTTTAAAAGTTTTACATGTTACGTTTTCAGTCTATTGTCCACGCGGTTCACGTCGCTCAACTTTGAAAGATTATCTTTTTCCTTTCTCCTATCAACTGCACCAAAGTTTAAATTAAGAACAGTAAATACCTTGTCTACGTTGTTATCAACAAAAAGGCGCTAATTTTTTGCCTGATTTAATTTAATCATGAAGAGCTGCCCATAAAACTTTCGTAAAAAACGTTTACGACATACCATAAAGTCAAAAAACCTTGGGCTAGAGAACAAAGAAATTAAATATTATTTTTTCACCCTTCATGCTTAACTAAATGAGTCTGTTGAATTGTTAAACGTATCATACTGGTAGAACTTCAAGAAAACTAAATTAAGCTTCACCCAGAATATACAAATGAACCAAATGTATTATACCCATTCAGAAGTAAATTCAATTTTCGGCTGACAGTATTTTCAGCATTTAATACGACAAGATTAACAATCACAAATTTTTAAAATTATTGAAAATATTAAAACTAACCAATTAAATCCACATAATCGACTGGCGTCTTTGTTAAAGGAAACTCTTTTTCGATTGAATTTGCCACTGAAAATAAAATATCTTCTCTCCACCAAGAAGATATCAACTGAAGTGATATAGGCAGTCTGTTAGATTCGTCGTACCCAATATTCACTGATAAAGACGGAACTCCCGTAAAACTAGACAGTGCAGAATAATGAATGTGATGAATCATCTCAGCATGATCGTAAAAGCCAGAATTATCATGAAAGGTAGTCATCTTCGGTGGGAATCGCGATGTTGCTTTTTTGTTATCTTATGATATTTACTGAGAAGTAAAAGGACATCGATATCTTTGAATATTGATCCAATGATCTTCATTGATCGGGTCCTTTGTTTTTTCACCTTCGTTAAATCTTCGCGGGAAAAAGTCTTTCCCATAGCTCCGATTATGTGAAGATTTACGTCATTCTTGACGTCGAAATTCCTCTTACTAAGAGAACCTTCTTGCCCCGTTTTTCATAAACGTCAACTATTTTAGAAAGCATGAGTATTAATTCTAGCGAAGCTGACAAAACACATTCCAGAAATTTATTGAACACAAAAATACGTTAATCTCGGGAATGAAGATTTCTTTAACTTCGCAGCCATTATTCTTTAAAAAATTCACAAACTTAGTTTTCTTAAAAGCAATACCTCTGTAAAAACACGACTTTTGAGAAGACTCCGCCACCTAAAATTACTCAAACCTTTCACGTTTATATAATCAGAATAGAGCCCGAACCTAACACTTTGAAGAGGAAAAGTGGTGAAATTCGGTATTTTCATTTTAGGCTGAAAAATACCATGCTCAAACTCAGAGTCTCGTCCAGCTATTATATGATATACGATAGCTGCATCTGAAACTGAACATGCGATTGGTCCAATAACAATATACGGGTTATAATTTATATATTTGGCACAATTACCATTTGAAACCCGGCCAAAGGTAGACCGTAAACCAATGAGGCCACAATTCGCGGCTGGAACACGAATCGACCCTAAAGAATCGCTTCCTAAGGCAAAAGGACACAACCCCAATGCTACGACTGCTCCTGATCCGCTACTACTTCCGCCAGCGTATAGTTCTTTATTCCATACGTTCTTAACCGAGGATAATTCGCTTTTATTTCAATTTAAACTACCTTGATGGGTTTATTCCAATCGAGTTTGATCCAAGTTGTGGCATACTCGTGGTACCAGCAAGGATTGCTCCAGCATCAAGTAGTTTTTTGACGCAAGTGGCAGTACTACTACCCAGTGTACCTTTGTCGTTGTAAATTCCCCCATAATGCCTGAAGTCTTTCTACCAAGGTAAAAAAAATATTACAATTTTAATGTGGTCTTTCACGAAAAAAGGAATCCCATCAAGGATAGAGAGGGGCGCGTTCTGCGAATACCGTTCAGTTGACTTTCTTGCATCCTTAAATGAAAATTACAACTACCTCAAAAATTCGCTCAAAGTTCATGTCAACAATGGCGTTGTAACCTTTAATTTTGTCTAATCTGCAAGCCTCGACCAGTTTAAAAGCTACAGTGGTTGGTGTCAGACTCAAATTTCTCATTATTCAAATCATTACGAATAAGCAGTGTGATAATCCGAAATTGTTCTGTAAGGCCATGGGTCTCTTAAAGTTATGAATTGCAATTAAACTTGTTGACAAGTAGGTGTGAAATATCCACATGATCGACATTAGAAGAATCTTCGGTGTAGAAAATTGGAAAATTCGTCGGCTCGTCGTCAATGTTTAAATTAATAATCGCATCAAAAAAGGTCATTCTAAGTTTTTTATTGCTGAAACTTTCTTATAAGGTATGTCAAAGGTTGTCTCAGGTACTATTAAAGTTAAAAACAATACACCGTCAAGTCCATATTTTAAAAATGATGCAATTCTTCCTGAAATCTCAGGAACGTACTAAATTTTAAGAAATACGTCTACAAATGAACCTTTAAACAACATGGCTAAATCCTGTTCTGTCTTATATTCGTCAACTTTTCTACTTTCCCCCATTTCACCGGTAAAATTAAAGTTCTAAAGTTGATAGAAATCTAAATAGTTAATTTAGGTTTCACACAAAAGAGTCTCAATTAATTTGCGCAGGTGCGTATGCCGAGATGTCGTTATCATTCTCTAATTAATGAGCTTACGTGGCAGAAAATGAGTTTAAATGCGTGACATCAGATAATAGCTACAAATTTTATGCGATGTATTCGAGTTTAGTTGAATGAATGGTAAATTTATTCGCGCAAAGGCTAACGTTTAAAATGTATTTTTTAATATAGACAATATCGCAACGGGTCAACGAAATAAAAATAAACGTTAATATCAATCATAACTTTTAAATCAATGGATTGCAAAGAAAATAACAGTATTAAATATTATTTTCGTCATTATAATAAAAAAACTAAAATGACACATAAAGTCGCTTTTCTATTCTCACTTTTTCATGAATAAAAAAACTTGAAAAATGACTTTTAAAATTGTTACAACTTAATGAGTTTGTAAATTATTCTTATGCCATAAGATAATGAAATTTTCAAAGAAAGGTTAAACCTAAGTTGAAAAGTAAATAAGCGAACTGATATATCTGAAATAATTTTCGAATGATACAATTCGATAGATAAATCTCAAAAAAACAATTTACTCTGACAATAGAAAGCGTAATTATCTTGCGATTTCCCCTTTTTGTTATTATTAACTCCAAATTCTGCTGACCTCTTATTCAAGCTTAAATTTAATCTAGTCTGATTTATCGTAACAAAAATTTTAATTTATAAAATATTTTTTGGAATTATTCAAACTGAAAATTATACAATAGTATCAATAAAAAAAGTTTTTAAACATCAAAAGAAAACGTGGCGCTCAAAAATGTCACAAATTCATTTATTGTAATTTTCTTTGTTGATTATTGCGCAGGTGAATAAATGGTCTGAGGATAACAAAGAATTTTTATTCACTTTGAATTATAAAAGCGCCAATAGTTTTTTTTCTTGATTGTTTCTTTAGCGAAAATAATTAGATATTAAAGTGGCACAATCTAGCATGTTCAGTGATAATCTATAATCATCTGAACGTGTTTGATAATATTTTAAAATTAATTATATTGAACTTGAAGGCTCTTGTGAGTGGTTTTTTGATAAAGCTTAAACCCCATTTAAAATATTTAAACAGATGAATAAAAAACGCATGACATTCTCTTATTGAAAAATATCAATAAGGCACTATATATCATAAACAATAATATTAAAGCCCAGAGTTAGGCATAACTATATTTAATAAATGTGAATATGAAAATTAAATACTGCTTGCATCACTTAAAAATCGTTCATTTGATTTCAGCTCAGATAAAATTCCATTATTCACAGTTTGTTCGTCTGTGTTTGTAACTTTCGGACAATATGGCGTTTCTATTTTATTAATGTCAAAATATATCATCTGATTCAATAAATTATTTTTGGCACACCCGAATAAATAAAATAAGGTTAACATCAAACTTTTGACTTTTAAATATACGTTATAGTTCATGCTAATTTTATTCTAAGTTCTTAATTTAAATTTTAGAATGAGTTGCCTCACTCGTAAATTTATTTTCATTCGTCTGTTGATAGTATAACTACGAGGCTTTGAACGGATGGATTTTAAAAATTTCCTATTTTAGTATTGAACTATTTAAGAATTATTAGTTGACCAAGTATAAGAAATGGAAAAAATTACACTTAAAATTTCTATCAAGATAGCTTTGAATAAACAGTTTCTTTAATCCTAAAAATTTTTTCCTGCTTAAATCCGTAAGAATTTTTTATACTCACGATAACCGAATAGCTTTTATAGATTTATGGTAAAGAAAATAGATTTTTAAATCAGCGTTTTCACTATTTTCAACAAATAACGGATTAAATTAAACATAAAAGATGACCACAATCTCTCTTTGAGTAAAAGAGCTTTGTGCCTTATCAATTGATCTTAATTATTTCAAAAGTGAACATCTAAAAATATAAAATTGGAAAAAATACTTAGTATGGAGTTCTTAAGAAAATTTTGAGTGCTTAATTATCAAAAAACAGAGCCAAGTCCTACTCTGATCACAATAATTTCTTGAACAACATAATGGGCTCTATCTACGACTGAAGTCAAACGAAACGGATTAATTTTTATCTTACTTCAAAAATTATACATTTTTTTGATACACTGCAAGAATCACATATCTATATCCCTTCATGAAATAAATTAAAATCAGCAATTCACAAAACATTGCCGAAACTACACGATTGTATCCGAATTTCCTAAGATGCACGAAATTTATTTATATTTGCAACGAATTTAATAACTTTGATAAATTTTTAGAAAGTATAATTAGAAATAAATATTTAACACTCTTCATCTCTTTTAAGTTGTGGTTATAAATAGGAGTGTTTAAATTATTTACGAATATCTGTTATCTGCAGAGTCAGATGGAATTTCCAATCCCGCCAAAAGTTTTAAAAAATGGTTACATTGATTAATACTTTCATCGATTAAACTAGGCTAAAATTTTTTGAGTTTTTAATAATTATAATAATAAATTCTTTATATAAAATCCTCAGTGCTTCGTAAAACGATGGCAGTCTCGTTCCAACAATTTATTGTTACACCATAACTTTATAGAATTAAAAAACAAATTTTACATCGAACCCCATGCTCACAAACATTTTTACAACTCAAGATTTGAGATGAGACTTATAAAAAACGAGCCAGGCTTCAAATTAATGCACTTATAATAAAGTAAATGATCGTTAGATAAAAAATTTTTTGAGTTAAACATTGTAATTTAGATTTCTAGCAAACGAACCTTCGCCTTAAAAACTATCTTATGCTTATTAAACTGTTATTTTAACCAGAAAACTGATTATTAAATAACCATCGAAGAGAGAATAACAAAAAAATAATTAAGTTTTGATTTAGACATCAACGGTGGGATAAAATCTTTAAAAATCAAAACTTCAAAAATAAGTGGACTAAATTTAAAGCAAGCATATCGACATCACCAAATAAACTCACAAGGAAATTCAAATAATATCTTCATAAAAATATCAATGTTATCGAATTATGATCATTTTGAAATGGATTTAAACCCGCAGATGGCTTCGATTTCACAAGCGCACTGCACGGATACCATAAAATCATCCCCTTTATCAGCTCTAGTTTTGAGCTCATTGAGGAGAGCTGTATCTTCGGGAATGCGAACATCAGAACGTATATTTCCGTTCGCATCCATAAGCGTAACAAAATTATCCTCAATACAGACAAATTGATAGTCGTCTTTTCTCACAATGGGTACAAGCATGTTATGAGTCGAGGGGCATTGATCCTCATACTTTCTACCGTTAAATATGTCTATTCCCACAAGATGAACCTTGGCATGCCCGTGCTTCCCGGTCTTTGAAGTGCTCATTTCCACGATACGACAGGGATGGTCCTTTATCATGACAAATCCTCCTTTTCTTAAAGCGGAGCATTGTTGAGGAACTGTTTTAGAAGCCCCGGCAACGCCAGTGTCAAAATCTTCGTGATCAGAAACAACCATATTTAACTTTGACTGTTTAAGGCTTTAATTAATTATAGATATTATTCGAGCTTGCGCAGTCCTAATAAAAATGTCAATCGTTACCATATGCTTTATATTTAATTTAAGACATAAAAAATTAATTTATAAAATTCTATTCATTTCTTGTTCATCGGTATCTTTTCAAGTTAGTTTCACTGGTTGGTCCATTAAAACCTGTATAAGTTTATCAAATTCGTTCTTTCAATTTTCATTCATTTGATTGAACGAAATAGAATATCTTTGTTTTTCTTTTAAAGCTAAGAAGAGATAAACCACGCATCACTTTTATTTTGATGCATTGATGGAATCACGCCACTCTAATGAAATTTCTAATTTCAGCTTTTATGCCAGTAAAAACTTTTGCTCGTATTATGTTAAAATTATCGAAAGATTTTTAGTTAATTTAAAATTATTCATCCTTTAGGTATGATCAAAGGAGCACGCTGTTCATCGATTGATATTAACCTCTTTTGTAAACTAAGTGAATGAAACAGACATACCATGCAGGAATTTTTAAAAATTATTCCATTTTTAGTGAAATAATGAAATCTAAGGATAAAAGTTCTCCCTATATTTTTAATCGCCAAACAAACTTAGTTAAAATAGATAAAAAAATTGAAAGCATCATAAACTTGTTTAAATGACAGTATGTGGATTATTGTCTCATTTAGAAGTGGTTCCTTTTGATAAATTACAGAATTACCCGTTAAGACCCAATATATCACAAAATTCCCATTTTTATGATTTAAATCTAATTTTAAAATCTTTTTTTAATTTTTTCATACTTTAAACATTTTAAATTAAATAAAAATAGGAAACATGCGACTACATTTCAGAGCTTGCGTGTAGCAGTTTTAATGGTTGAAGACTGGTCTGATTAATTTTGATAAACAAGGTTAAAGTCTTTCTTAAGTCATTTTAGGTAGTCTCGTGTTTCAACGAAGCACATTATTATGGTCATTATCCAGCTTTGATGTTAAGTAAACCATTTGATTAATATAGCTGGTATATAACCATGAAACATATTTCGATATTCATATTGACAACTATGTGCTTTGCACGATTTGAGGGTTATGGTACCTTAAAATTCCAACTTAAAAATTTCCATTTAATATCGCGGAGAAATTCCGAATGCCGTGCTATGTTATGAGGATATTAAATCATAATAGGTTATATTTTAGTTATCAAATAAATCAACCTGAGCATTTTAGGTTTTCATCGTAAGTTAAGCCACGCACGATCCGCTTATTTTAAGATCAACATCTTGATAATTAAAAATACCAGGTCACTTTTAGTTAAATCATTACATAAATCATAAAAGATAGCTGTCGTATTTTTCTCGACTAGATCGTTTGAAGTGTTAGGCTTAAAATTATTTAATAAAATCAAATTCAAGCATGTTTATTTTGGATATTTTCGATTTCCACTGGTATCTATTGTGAAAACACAAAACAAAAAATAGAAAAATTAATCTTTATGTGATTGATTACATTGGTTTCTAAGAATTATCCTTCTGTCGAGTTAAATGAATCTGTTTTTCTAACAAAATGAAGAATCGAAGTTAAAAATGGGAAAGTTAATGTATTTGCATGAAATCAATTAATTTAATATTTTTGAAATGATTCTCTCGTTTTTTGACGGATAAACAGGGGTTAAATTTCAATATTTTGTCGTATCACAAAAAATAGTTTGATTTTCTTTGAAGGGAAAACTTTCAGGAGGGAAAAATGCTGAGAGTGCAAATTTTTGATGTACCTGTAAGTTGTCGACGATTTACGAAAGCGAAATATCTTTCGTAAACTAATGGCGTGAGATATTCCCTGTCTAAATACCGAAATTATAAGTAAAATGGGTTCATCGTATATGGCGAACAATTGGCACATAAGAAATCAAACCAAAAAGAATTTAAATTCTGGGTATATAAAAGAATCGAGAGTTAATTTATGATGACATAAAAACTGTTGTTTACGCTTTTCTCAATCGTTAATTAGGAGTTTGCCATCCACACATGCTTGAATGTTGTACTTTTGCACACAACCGCCTTGAATATTATTCAATCGACTTGTTGAAACTAATTTAACAAATAGAACGATAGCATAGATTCGCCGTTAATGTTAACTTTATGTCCAAAATCAAAATGTGATATTTTTGTGAGTTTGTTGAACAATAAATACTTTAAATGTTTCTGCATCTATTTGCTCCTTAAACAGGTTTTTAAACATGAACCTCCTGGTTGAGGATTTCACCATAATGAGAAGCATCGATGACCGCTTTGATATAAAAAAATAATATTTGTAACTTTGCAAGAAATGGGCAGTCTGCTGGCTGTTTGTTCTCAAAAAATTTTCTATAATTCCACGATTAAACTTGCTTATTTATGAAGATTTTACCAATTGCTTAATTTATTTTTTCACACGATTAGTTCATCTCTAGGCGGATTTTACTCTCAACATGTATATTGCATGGCCGATTTTCAAAACACGTAAAATGTGTTAAAGAATGAACGTTTATCCGCTCATTTTTTAAAATGTCGTTGACAGGGATATGGCCATTATATCTTAACACATAACGTGGCCGATAAGGGAAGATAAGGTATGCAAGATAGAAAAAGAACTACATCAAACTTGTGAATTCAAATCAACGTAAAGTAAGACACAAAGAACGTAGGCGCAATCAACGGAGACTTTTGTAACTGGAAGATAAGGAAATTTGTTTTTTGAAAGAATAGCGCCTTTGAAAATTTGTGGATTCTGATCGCGCGGTTTTACTCGGAATAAACAAGTGAACGCAGTGAGAAAATTTTGAAAAATGGTAAGCTCGGCTCCTACAGTATGTTCATGGTTCTTGTTGAGTGGAAGTATATCGTGAAATCGTATCTGAGAGTACATATGTGAGAGGTTTTACAGGATTGGTAGAGATAAAATTCGGCAAGATCAGAAACAACAGAGGTCCGTTTTTTGGCGGCTAACGGGTGGACATGGCTTTTACTCTTGCTCCTACGGATCCCAGCGATCTACCTGTTCTTTTCGAGATAATTTTCGTAAAACTTAGGCAAAGTTCCCATAGTTGAATATGGCTGTGGCCATTATGGGATATTGTTAATGAGTTTAATTTTTTCTCTCACAGCTTTCCCTCCGCTCCCTTCGTAGAAACCAAAACTGTTGTGTAACTTAAACTTTAGAGTCTACTTAGTGGCAAAGCGGCGATAATTTCCACACATCAACACCCAAAAATGGAAAATGTAGCCACGTTTGAATATCGCATGTTTGATGAGTTTACATTAATATGATATTTATTCCAACGAATCGCCGGAATAAACTGATCGTCTACGATTTAGATCAATGTTTGTTACATTTTTGGGCCATTTATTACTTGGCGATTGACTGGAAGTCATGTTTGTGGTTCATAAGAACTGCCTGTAGCAACGAGATAGCGAAAGTATTTCTGACAAATTTCAGTTCATCCTGCTTTCGTTTAATCAGAAAGAAATTGAGTTGTATTCAGATTTTTCAAAAATTCATTCAATTCTTTGGTTTAAGACGTGAAGCCGGACCACTTATTCCCCCATTTCAAGCCTATAACGACTTCATTGAATTATAACGCCGTGGTTTATGACTAAATTGTCAGTCCTTGAACAAAAGATATTTGTATTTTGCTCTCAAGTCTAACTAAATGTATCCTTCTTTAATTGTTACCCCAGATTAGTTTCATCTATAAAAATTAACGTTCGTCGAGGCAAGAATAAATTTCGAAAAAATAACAAAAATATTGAAGAGTTTATTGGCCAAAATAAACTCCGGTTACCGTTCAAGTTCATTTTTGATGTATTTTCAAAATGTTTGCAAAATAATTTTGCTTTATTTCAACGTATACAGTATTTTGGCTAACATAATTCAACATACCACTGTAGTGTTCGGACCACGATTAAAAATTCGCCAATATAACTTTGGCAGATATTGGATAAAATTTCATTTGGAACACTTGATACATGAGAAAGATGTATGACAATATTTCCTGGCTATAGTTAAATTATAAACATCGCTGCTATTCGACCATCTTAAAGCATTTTAATCACATTGTAGAAGATAGCAAATAACTGTATTTTCATAGTAAATTTGCTATTTAAGCTTGTTCAAACTACTGATACTGGAATAACAAAAGTAGAGCAAAACCATCGATTTGGTAATACGCTCTCTCAAAAGATTAAACTATAAATAGGCCTAATTCGTAAAGACGTTCAAATTCGTTCAAACTTCAAAGTTCATATTATTAAATCGATTAGACCCAGAAGTCTCGACCTTATTAACAATTCAACACAGAGATTAAATCAACAATTAATTCATTTGAAGATAGCCACTTAAATTACAAAAAAATCCCACCAATTCATAAAATTTAAACTACGTTTACACGAGAGCGCAGTCTTCATTTCATCCACGCATCTTACATCCCACCGAACGGTTAAGATTCAACCACTTCATGTCAAACGCGGCTAATATTTCGACAGCTGAGAGTATAATTTCTTTGTGAAATCCATAAAAATATCAAAGATGATTTTAAGATCAAGCGAAGTGAATTGTCTCAAAAATGGACACCACAAAATTTTAAGAATAAAGCATTGAAAATAGTTAAAGTGGAATATGTTTAATTTTATTAAAAATCGACACGAGTTATTGATCAAAGATATAACACATATGACAAGCTCATGCCGCACGTGTCCTTAATCTGATTGTGAGTGAGATCTTTAGAATGATCCTGTTTTAATTTAACATTCAATCTTGCCCTTTCCAAAAATGAACTTAATTCAGTTAAGAATGAGCCTTTTTCACGCACAAAGAAACGCATCAAAAATCAACCGAATTTATTGCAAAACTTGGTTTCTCACTTTAACGTACAAATTCTTTATATTCAGAAATAAAAAATTTATAAAATAGCAATATATATTTTTACAGGCGGTTGGATTTAGCGCGAATACAAAATTATTACTTTCTCATAAATTAACTCTCGTATAAAGTATAAATCTAAAAATGTGAATTTGAATTTTGATCAGCTAGAATTTGCTTATTGATACACTGCGATGATGATCGAAAGTTTTCGGGTGTATGTCTACTATGTTGAGTTGTAAATATCTTCCTCTCATGAGTTCAAGATTTTTATGCAGAAACCAGAAGCGATTTTGTTCGGTGGAAAAATATGTTGATTATTCCGAAATCCAGGACAAACTAGGACGTGATCGAAATGAGCTTGCGAAAAAACTTAACGTTGAGTTGTTTCAGTTCCGACATTGTCCTTTTTGTGTCAAAGTACGATGTTATTTGCGTCTAAATAAAATACATTTTAAAACAGTTGAAGTCAGTATGTCGAAGGCGGAACTGAAATTTTCGTCGTATAAAAAGGTTCCAATTGCTTTAATTCAAAACGATATCGTTTTTATGTATTTTTATATTTTAGGTGGCTGATTCGAGCGTCATCATAAGCCTCATCGAGAGTCATTTAGTCTCTGCAAAGCCAATTAAGGAGCTTTTACCACTTTATCAGGTCAACCCTAATGACCCTTCAAATTTTTCTGTCCAGAATCAATACAAAATTCAGGACGTTGAGCCAATTTCCCTGCCTCTTAAAAATTATCGGTATTGAGTTGAATTTGATTAAGCTTGAGGGAATTTGAGTGGAGAAAGAAAATAAATGAGCAATACTATAAACTTCTTCCCTTAAATGTGTTCTATTCACTCTTTGAATCTATTTGTTCAAATAATTGCATCACTTGTGATCTTAAGGCTCCGAAATATCTGAAACCCTTTTACTATTTGTTCGGAGGAGTGGGGATGTACTTTATCATGCTAAGGAAGAGAAGGTTTAAAATTAAAATAAAATGAGATCCCTGGGTCATGATTCTAGATCCGAATTGTTTGAAGTTTGCCAAGATTGGATGCGCTCTGTGGGAAACCATCAGTATCACGGTGGAACGCATCCAAACTTAGCAGATGTTGTAATTCGCTTAATTTCATATTAGGAAATGTTCGGTGCTATTCATTCACTTCGAAACTATCCCGTTTTTTCTTTAATTTTTGAAAATTACTCCCAACTTCAACCATGGTACAACAGGATGAATAAACACATAAATTGACGATTCTACATTTCCAGTTAAACTTTGAACTTTATGCTTTAAATTTGCGTCATACACTTGGCATTCTGGTCGTTTCTAGATTAATGGTGTTGAAAATTATTCATGTCTTATATTTGCACGAATCCCACATTACTCATCATTAACTCGTATAATAGAAAATTTAGATTGGTTTTTTTCATTTATTAAATTTGTCAGTAGTTTCTGAACCGCTTTGTAAAATACCATTTTTGAATGAATAGATATTTCAATCTATCAGATACATTAGTCTTAATTTTATCAGAGTTATATATTTTATGGTATTTGCAATAGATTTTGGTTATATACATTAATTAGCCATAAGATATGATTTCTAGTTATTTTTTCAATCTTTTGGTATAGAAAAACTTTTCAATTGAATATTATGAAATTAAATGTAGTGAGGTTTTGTGTTAATTTTAAAATCAACTTGATGTTAAAATTGGTTTATCGTATTCGTATCTTTTGTTTTCAAATCAATGGCTGTTTCCTGGCTCTTCAAGGCTATGCCGGTTTGATATTTTTATTCATAATCAGATCTTAAACGTCTCGTGAAATAAAGTGTTCTCATTGAAGGCTTCCATGTTAAATTGACATTCTTAGAGTTATAAAATGGGAGTGAGCTCTTAATTAATTTGCAACAGGACGGCAGAGGCCAATTTGAGAAACCTTCAAAAATTAATCTGTAATAAGGGTGTAATCATAGTTAATTTAATTGGAAACAAGTTGTGGTTAAATCACCGAATGAGTCATAGAAATGGTTAAAATTTCAAAAAACGCGCTTGCGGGATGTAACCGATTATATTTAGATTTAGCATATATGCCCGAAAGAGCACCTCGGAGCAGGCAAATTCATGCAGATCACAAAGACAACTGTGAAAACGTCTATGAAAAGAATATTTTTGGAATAAAGGATTCTTAAAGTCTTCTTTAAATTGATTGTAAACTCGCCAGTGATTTGATTCAAATATGTAGATATACTTGAAATATGGAATAGAAAAGAACAATTAACTCACAGTTATATTTAATCAATTCATTAAGTTTGTATTGAGAGCAGAAAAATTACCCTTATTCTTGCACACTGATGGGAAACGAAAGAGGAACTCATTGATTAATCACGTTTTCTAGCAATCTGACAAGTTTATTTCACCTGAAACTCGCATAAAATTAAATATGGTCATTGGTCAGAGAGTATCATTATCACGCTTCGTTTAATTCGGTAAATGTTAAGTTACCATCACAAGAGTTTAGGAAATCACAGTAAACCCGGTATTATCAGTAAACCGACCTTGTTGAAAATTATTGTTTTACCCCATGAGAAGTCGCCGCATCCGACAGAAGGGGAATATTCTGTGATAACTTAAAACCAAGAAACATATCTTATCAAAATTTACTTTCTAAGGAGATATTTCAAGATTTTGTGAAATCGGTGAAAACTATGACGTGCGTGACAAGATTATGACAAACCTTGCCTCTATACACACTCAGTGTTTATTCCAAAGTTGTATCAATATATCGGAAATTTAAGGAATCTGTGATAAATTATAAAAATCACAATTTATATAACATTGATAAATGATATTTCAAAAGCACTATCTTTGCGGAAATGATTTTAAAAAAAATATTGAATTTCCATTACATTTGACGGAAAATTGTCAAGTTCCTCACTCTATCATCCAATTCCACTTTTATTTATATGATAATGTTCTTTTGAAGTCCCACAATGGGATTTCAACTGTCTACGAGTGGGGTTAGGTTTCTTGATCTTATCAATAACATTCGTGATTAACGATAAGGTTCGAAAAATCAATACCACCCAGAATATCATGATTTTCAACAGTTATTTGAATTAGTATCTATCGATCCCCCGTGGTAAAACGGACGAGTATATAATCTTTCTTTCCTCTGATGATAAGCCAAGAACCACTAACATAGACGAATCTTCGATCGTCCATTTTTCTTAAATTCCCGTCGTTATGTTCAACTTTCATTCCAGGATCACCGCGGAAAACCATTATTTGCAATAAGTTAAACATAATTCCTAAAATGATAAAAACCAGTGAACAATAGTTTTCGATCTCGTTTATCAATGTAAATGTCTTCAAAATAGTTTTATTTATTTAGGATTTTTTAAAAGGACCGTATGAAATAAATAAAATTTTCTACTTGGACACTTTTCTTTCCGCAAACCGGATTCCTCTCCTCCTGTTTTTATATACAAGTATTTGAACAATTGAAGTTTCTTATTTCCATACTTATAATCTACCATTGCGATATTTACGTTAAATAAACTTCAAGATTTTCACATAATTAAACGGAACTGAGTTTCGTATTACTCTGGTTCGTTTAAAAATTCAATCGACGAGTCCTCGAACTACTTATTGCTTTAGAAATTATTCATTATATAAGAACTTTTAGACATGGTTTGATTTCGTAGATATTCGCCACGCTGAAATTTGTATTTATGACTTTGAAACTCAACTATTTGGGTTTTAGCAACTCTCACATTATGACTTTATCGCATAAAGTTTCTTTTTGCCACAAAAACACTTTAAACTACAAATATGATTCTGGTTGTGGCATCTTTCTGATTTTCCAATTTTTCGCGACAGAACTATGTCGATGCCTCATTTCATCTCACTGTTAGTTATAGCTAAAAACAAAACTTAACTTTATCCATATCATATACTTAATTTGATGAGAGATTGTTTTAATTCAAAACTGAAAGTCGTTTGTTTTCGTCAAAATTACGACTTTGAATGGAATCAATCTGTCAAACGATATTGATAAAATGTCACATTTTGGCTGTAAAAAGCATCAATTTTTATTTATTTCAACAATAATGTCGCTTATTTAAGTTCTAAGAGAAAAGTACAGTCAAAGGAAATGCGTATGAAGTTTATTGTTTTAAAAAATTTGAAAAGTAAAAATTAACACATCAAAAGGCAGATAAATAATAACCAGAGGTTATACTACGTCAGAATAAAAAGTAGTTATTTAAATATACAACAAATCATTTTTCCAAAGATAACGAATAATCTGTTATCACTGTTCGTATGCTAAAACAACGTGACATAAATATCAAGAAAAATAGTTCAACATTTTATCAGTTAATTAGTTTGTCAAGTAGAGGATTTAATTTCCTCAAATCCAAGTTGACTTAAGTGAGACGTAGATAAAGCTACATAAACCGAGAAAAGTCAAAAAGTTGGTTTGTCAAACATTCAGAAGTGAATCAGTTAAATTAACCAAAAATACGGTTTAACCTTAGAACTAAAATCCAGGACGTTTATCGGAAGGATTTTGAAAGTATGGATAACCAGGGTTACTAAACTGTTGACTTTGAGGAGGGAAATGCTGAGATGGATCTTGATAAATAGGTTGTGTGTAATATTGATCAGGAAAGCTATACTGCTGCTGGCCATACGCAGACGAATCGTTCTGCACTCGAGAAGCTTCAATCAATCTGGTTAAAACGCAGTTATCACTGTTTATATGACGAAATAAGCTCGTTATATTGCTTATCAAGTTGGAAGAATTTGTCTTCTTGGCTGAGGTTAAAAAAAAGCTACGATTTAAGATGATCAAGACGAGTGACGACTTCTTTTCTCATGGTCCGGCAAGAATCTGAATAAAATGCTGACAAACTTTCCAGTTGAACGATTTCCTCTTCATTTTCCTGAGGTATGACCGGGTCGGCTTCAAGTAGTTTGGTTAAACACCTGTTCACCATGTCCTAAATAAGAGAAGTAATAACCTCATCGACGAGTGTTTTCTTCTCGAAGGGTTGCGTGTTCCCCGGCCCGTAAATTTCAGAAACAAAATTGGAGGGAAACAGCCCAACCCTGTCCCCTATTTGGCCTTTCCACCAAGAAGGGTTGCTATGTAAATATTTCTCACAACCATTTATCGAGTACAGTCACAGTATCTCCAATTTTAATCGACAACTCTCCGTGTTCCTCAGCGTCGAAATTGTATAAAACAGAAGCAAGTGAATATGTAGTTGGTTTACTAGCCTGCTGGGGTTTGACGGGACTCTGATCAACCACGGGAAAGTTTTTGTTCTTATTTATAAAAATGGATAACTTTTACATTTTCGAGGGACATTTGAATGGCTATTTATAATTCATACAAACCTCGTTGAATATCAGCATCATCCAAGTTGTCACTTTGTTGAGAAGACCCCTGAAACGAAGATTGGGGTTTCGGCAAAAGATTAAAACATTTCCTACTTCAGGCGGGAATTTAAACCCTTCGCTCTTGAGGCCGATATAAAATCGAACAAATGGCCTCTAGTTAAACTCGTATTACTGGTATTTTGAGTTGTTTTCATTTTCTATGGCAATTTTTTGGATAAATAATAATAAATCGGATTGGTAGGATTTTGAATTCTCCTAAATAATTAAATAACGATACGCTTCTTGTAACCGAGTGCAATTCATTTAATATAGAGGAGTCACAAATTTGTTCGATAACATCGAAGTTGCACATCGATACCATGTACTGGAGCAGCTGAGATTACCACTTATCTTACTTCTAAGCATATCCTTCCCTTGTTCGGCAATTTCATCATAAGCGAGAAAAGGTAAGAAACGCTCAACTTAATGCAAGATAAAATATTTATTTTACTCATTTCTAGAGATATTTGGATTTGTGAGAAGGTTACTGACTTCAAGTGTGTCTATCCGGTCACAATCATCAGCTGTGTTTACGATCTCTACTTTTAGCTCAAAATAATTAAAATACATAGCTTATTTCGAAGGATATTCGAATCCATAAATTTCTAAATAGGATTAAGTTTCGTGCTTCTTCGTAAACGCGATCATTTTATTCATTAATTGACAATAGTTAATACACCACAACTTTGTAAGACTGGCAAATAACGTCTAGTAAATAGTTTATTCGAACTAGCAAAAATAGATTGGTTATTTGGAGTAACATATTTAAATGTACTTAACCAGAGTTACATCTTGATTTCATAGTATTACTTATGCGTTATTCCAATCTATTGGTTATCGTTTGTTAAAATTAAAAAATTTTCATGCCACAAAACTATGAACACCTCATTTTTATGATAATGTCTGTAATTTTAGATGTAAATAAGCCTACATTTCCCCAAGCAATACGAGTTATAGCTTAAAATAAGAAATAATAGTTATAATTATAAGACTTCTACTCAAAACCTTAAAGAATAAATTATTTCTGATCCAAAAATGTTTCGAATAATAATGCTTTCCAGTATATTGTCTAGATGTTTTTATTGCGCAATCTCGTAGAATATGAATTTATATAAGTGATGGATGACCTGCCTACAAAGATCATAAGTTTACTGTTCAAATTTAAACAACGTCTTGTGTGTATGTTTTGTGAATTACCAATTAATTTGAAAATAAACCTAGACCAACTATTTTAAATGACCAAAGTGTTTGAGATCCTCGTGTAAGTTAAGTTGAGTTATATTGTTAAATTTGTTAAATTATTCGAAATTTTATGTGGCGTAAATGCCGTTATTTACTTGAAAATTTCCTTAAACTTCTTGATAAAAGAGATAAGATAATAATTTTGACGAGTAGAATCCGTAAATTGTTAAAACAGATATAAAAAACAGTCCATAGCGTGCTGTTATTCATTATGGGATTGGCAATAAATACTTCGTCATGAACTTCTTTGATGGCGTTGGGAAAACTAAAGAGTCTGCAATCAGAATAGTTGTGAACCTTTCACATTTATATAAATTAACCTTTCGATACTTTTTTACGATCCTACTACTATTCGTTTATGCGAGTAGAGATTTTTTTGTTTTATAATTTTTATTGATATTTTTTACATCTTTAATATTGAAGAATATTTTTAACACACAATGAATAAAATGAAGTGTCCACATCGGAAGTAAGAGACATTTCAATAACACGTTGAGCCATTATCGAGACAGAAGCAGAGCGTATTTTTCTATTTTTTGTGATATTTACGAATTTTTTGACGCCGTTCTTAATTATTTAGCTTGATAATCATAATTACCATATTTTTATTAAAATTATTTAAATAAAAAGATCCCTACGTCTAATAAAATTGACCAAATAATACTGTGAATAAAGGAAAGTTTTTTATTCAATATTCTCAATCGATAGTATAGCCATGTATTAAAAAATTAGCTGTTTTAGTTGTGCACAAGGTTCAGAATTCAGTTTGCGCGCGCGCGTTGCTTGAATTCATGGTCATGCCTCTTAAAATGACTTTTGTGACAGAAAAAATATCAAATCAATATTATATACGCAGTCTTGGTCTGAATAAGAGTCATAAAGTGAAGGCGGTCGAGTGTGATAGAAAGACCAAAGTGGAACTCGCGCATCATTCCAAAAAAAATTCTCATAAAATTCCCCTTTTGAAGTCTGGTCAACTGAATTTCACTAGCGGGTTATAAAAAACGCCCAGATTTATTTCCATTGAAATCAAACTTAAAAATTACTCTATCCCCGATTTATAAGAAAAATAAAATAGTATTATTTTTAAAATTTAATACAAAATCAAATTCAACATCCAATCCATATAAAACGTGTAAGTATAACCTTAATAACATTGAATCCACTATTACTGACCAATAATTTTCATAAAAGGACGGTCATTTCTTCGGCCGATATTTTATGTTGAAATATACGATGAATGTCGTGAAGTAAGCAAAAAAGGAGTCTTTTATTTTGATGCGGTACAATTCGCATACATTTGTTAATTTCACTTTTTACTTTAAATTACCATCCACTTTTAAAATGCATGACGGTGAAGATTCATAATCTAAACGTTGACGTATATTTTCCGTGCGTACATGAATTAATCACGCGAACGGGTTAGGAATTTTATTTCAACTCTCGCCATGAAATAAGAATAAATTAAGTGCACCATAACCTGTCATTTTTAAGTGGTTTTACTTAATCCCGTCTAATAAGAGGTCACAGAATGAAAGTTACATGGATTCTATTTTAATATAAAAAAGTCAGTCCTTAAAAGTCGCCAACTTTCAGGTCAAAGACTTTATACTAAAGACACCATTGAACACTTGAGACGCTTACAAAAATGACAGATAACACAAAAGAAGATTTTTAACAAAGTTTATTCAAGCAGAAGCAAAAAATTGTGACCAAAAATTTCAAAATTCCCTCAGATATTTAAAAACACATCGATAAGGGATCTGATCCTTCAATGCAGAGTGAATCTGTTATAACTACCAACGAGCTGGCAAATCGAGCAAACAACGCGTTGAAAATCTATTATCGACGATAATATTAAAATTTCGCAAATTCACACTAAAGTTTTACAACCTTCATAAAGGTCATTCAATTTAAATTTTATTTTTATGAAAAACACTGCTAAAGGATCGGCGAAACCAATAATTTCGTTTTTACCAAAACTATAGTGGAGAAATCTAGCAATTCGAAATTCAAGGATTGTTCAAAGACGCTGAATAAAGACAGTTTAATTGAGGTTTATGTGTTGAAAATGAACGTCTGACTTTCTGCACTTAAGGTATTTTAGCAAACTGTTAACAAAATTTAAACCAATGTTTTTACGTTCTCAGATCACAGCTTGAGCTGAAGAGATAGAGGCCATCACGCATGAAACCAAGTCCCAAATCTTAAGAACATCGATGAACATCTTCAAAACTTTATTCGTAAATGAGTAACTAAGTTTAACAAATGCTCATAAAAATTAACTGAGATTAACTATTTTTGAAACGAGTGATTTGTCAAATTGAAGAAGAAGCAAATTGCGTGTTTCTGTTGTTTACACGAGCTGAGTTGCAGTTGTTTTTAGATTTTGACTTTTTCTAAAAAATATTTTTGAGACAAAGTAATAGAATTCAATATTATAACTTAACTGCTCGGTTGAAACAACTTCGACAATTGCATTTTAGATGGATGAGAGAGATATAAATGATTTGGAAGAAAAATAAAACACCATTTGATTCATCAGGAAGGATACAATTTCCAGATTTTACCTTTAATTTTCGATAGATATTAAGTAAAAAATATAAGCTAACGAATATATTTTCCACAGAGAATCTTTATTTTTCTTCTCATAGCAGCGGATTTTATAAATTTTGGTCTTTTTAATCTACGAATTCGACTCTTTCGAGTATATATCATCGAGAGATGCCGACGGCCAGATCTTCTGAATCGAATTTTCCCATTTCCAGTTATTCTAAATCGTTCAATAGCAACTTTGCATGTTTTCATTTTTCCTGTATTTCGAAAGATATTACCTTTGTTCCTGCTTAGCATAGTGATGCATCTCGATGGTTGAATATTAAGTCCGAACGAAGTTAGTTGACCAAAGGGTCCGAAATTTGACACCCGTGCAGGATCAAAGTAATTTTGAGTCTTAAAAATAAACCTGCAAAATAATTGTTGAAAAATTTTCATTTTTTAAATTTGACAGTGTAATAAAAACACCGCTTTTCTCGCCGCAGACTTGAATTATAATGGCAGGCAGATAAAAAGGAATATAATCAGATTAAAATTTTGTTAAATAAGACCAATTTTAGTCTCGCTCACTTGTGCTTGAAGTTTATTGAATAATCAAACATATACTAGATCGTCAGTATGGCTAAGATAGCGCCGACGTTTTATGATGCATGATCTACAACTTGTGGCTAAAATTAAAGCTCTTGGCATTTCGAAGGTATAATGAAAAGTCAAATTCATAACATTTAAAGATTTTCGAAATATATTTAACCCACATAAGAGGAACTTCAAATAAGTCTTTTTATCAATGGAAAACCTTATTTTTAATGCGCTAAAAGATAAAGACGCTGCAGTGTACTTACGCCTTTTCAAGAGTGGAACTGCTTCAAAGTTTAGTTCAATGAGTAAGATGTTGCAATACATTTATGGAATTTCCTTTTTAGTTTTGAAAGATGACATTTATTTGATTCTGTTAAACTTCATGTGACAAAGTTATCTCATTGCAATCTCCGGTATGTTTCCTCACCTTTATTGTTTAAATGGAACGAAGTCTATAAAACATAAAAAAACTATCTATTTTCGGCAGAGATCGTGACTTTCTTGTGCTCGATCCAGTCACTCGGCATCTCCAAAGTTTTAACTTATAAGTTTGACATATTTTGTTTTAAACACTCAAAAGCTTTTGTGTCTTGAATTTTAACTATTTTCCTGCTATAATTAAGCTTCAAATCATAATTAGAATGTCATACTCTCACTTTCATAATTTCAAGTTCTCAGACTATTTCCTCCGAGGTAAGGACTCCTAATGGACATATGATAGGGGAAGCTTTTAAGTCGGTGTAATCTATACACACCATGACACCAGAAGATATTAAGAACCGTCTTAATTTGAATTTTAACGAGTTAAAACAGAGTAATCAGCGCCACGCCAGAAGCCAATACTTTGTTATACTTCCTTTGGATGTCGATCGGATCTATTTGACAAATTATTGGTCTTTGAAAAATAACCCCCTTCATGAATGATTTTTATTTTCATAAAAAATGATTTTAATTCTCCTATTCAGTGATTAAAAAACTTAAGTCAATAAATGGCTGAATTTGAATATATTTTATAAAATTGGACTTATTATAAGTTAGGAACTATTTTGCGAACATTTTAATTGCCAAAATATCATTTGTAGCATTTAAAGATATAACGAACTTTTTCTTCTGCTGAAATTTAAGAAATGCATTGATTGTCACTTTGAAAGAGGCGGGAAATTGAAAATTATATGTATATATATATATATTTTTATCAACACATTGTTCTTTTTTAAAACTAAGTCGAAGCCTGATCTAAAATCTGGAAAAAATACCATTTAAATGTGTTTTACAAGACGACCTAGATTTTAGCCGATGTTTCATTGAATACGATTCTCACATTCAAAAGTAATCAACGATTTTCTTCACTTAGTTTCTGTTTTGGATTATTTATGCTCATTGCTCGCATAATCTTCTCACTCCATGGGATGTTTACTTTCCCATGCCTGTAATTACTGACTAAATGTGTATTACCAAGGGATTTATGTTTTTTAAGACCTTCTTAGGATTGAACGGTATCAAAATTTATTCTTATTTGTTAAAAAGCATTCTTAATGACAGATTGAACAATATTGGAACTCGTGGATGCAATCATAGCAGCATCCTATTCAATATTTTCTTCATCTTTATATTCGATTCTTGGATATTTATTGATTTAATTTTTTGAGTGTTTTTTTATTCTACATAACTGATGCATCAAGTTGTGGTTGTATAGTAGGCCTCATTGCTACATCTATTGGGAAATGCAGGGTAGTTATTGATTGGTTATTTCGAAACAAATAAAGTACAAAATTTAGTATTTCGTAAGTATTGTTGCCATTTTCTTGTTTAACACCTTCCCCTCCATTGATTTTGGCATTTTCAACTTGCCAATTATTTATCAAACAATATTTTGTTGAATTTGTGGGAATAATTAAACATATTCAGCCAAATTGGATGAAATTTCTTGTTGAGTGTTTTAGAATATACTTACATTTTTACAAATTTTCACCCTGAATCGTTCTTAGAGAGATTTCTTAACCTAGAAATGGAAGAATTCTTTCAAAGCCTGGGTTCCACGTTGATTTATATTAATTAGGCATGGCAAGTCCCGGACCTGGCTTTTCGGAACAATCATTCGATCATGGTAAAAAACAATCGTTCCATGGATGAATGATGTAGTGGTAATGTCATACGAATTTGCTTCTAAATCTTAAATTTGATTACATGAGAGAATACCTAGATTTAATGTAGTTTCTATTTTAGGATAAAAATTGATCTTTGTTTGGTTTAAGCAAAGTGATGAGAAAGCTGATAAAATTAGGTGTCATTAGCTTGTCGGTGACTTCTTCACTAGGAGCCTTGGGATGGCTAATACAGAGTTAACGATTGAGTTTACTTTATTTTGGCTCTTTACTATTTTTTATTTCTTGCTGTCTAGTTAACAGCCATATGTGATTCACTCAAATGAAAAAATTGCCCAGTCGTATAAACATGCCATGAAAACATGTTCAATGGGTTTATGGTCTAACAAAAGGGTGAATTCTTAGCCATATATTTGAAAAAGTTGAATTTTAAAAACGTGTATACACTATTCTTAGACTTCCGGCCTGTTTCCAAACATTTTGTTCGTCTTTACACGACAATCTGTTAGTATTCTAAACCTGCCACACGAATCCTTCTTTTATCTTATGAGACAAAAAACCGACTATTCCGATAACCGAAACAAATGTGGATATTAGAAGCGGCGTGTTCTCGTTCAAATTCAACCGTCATTTGGCCGGTGTTATGACTGATTTTGTTTCATCAGAACAGATATTATATCTCGCCATTCACTATCAACTCAGAATTTTCATCGGCTGACACAAAAATGGAGGAATTCACCACGTAGAAATTGCAAAACCGTTAGTAACAATATCTGGACCCCACGAACACTTATCCATGGTAGGCTTCAAACTTGAAATACCAGAGAAATCAGCTTGAATTTGTTTTTCTTAAAACATAACATACTTGGCCTGATTCGAGGAAAATCTTAACTCTCCTTACAAAGCAAGAGTGGCAAACTCGCCACAGCCTTCCAGATGCCACAATTCGACCTTGTCCCTTGGCATAATGTATCAAAACTGTATTTTGCACCTTTGAGCATAACCGCGCTCAGCAAAACGGCGTTTGTAATGATGAAAGGTTTTACCTAATCTACATTTTGTAAAATAAAGTAAATTTATGAAAGGTTAAATTTTTACTAAAACTGGTTGAACTTTTTCTCGATTGCTCCAGAGAGTGTAAAATCAAAGAAAAGCGGAAAAAATAATACGACTTAACTTTAGAGTCAAGCTGTGACCGAAAACATTCCCTTAAACGAATCCAGATATATATTTCTTAAAACTTTATGTCGAAGGCCAATTCACTCAACATCAATATTCAACAAAGTTTCTCGTTTAACATTGGACCATAAAGCAACGATTTAATTTCACGTAGATAAAAAACCCTTCTTGCCTTAACTTGAACATCTAACGCTATAGGAGCTTCCACAAAGAGAAAATTCCTGATTGATTTCATGATGACATGTATTTCACTTGAAATCCCAAAAATGCATCAATCACGGTTATGAAAGCGCCTATTTTCATGTAAGTGCATCTTCATATATTTTAAAATAAAAAATAATTAATTTTTATATTTAGTCTATTTCACTCAACATTCAATTTCTATTTCGACGGATATTTTCATGCTGACTAAAATTCTCCTTTTTTATATTTTCAGTTAGCATTAATGTTGATTTTCAATCATATCTCTCAAAGCTTTTCATATTCAAAACTCATATTTATTTTATTTATGCGTGAATCGAATAGGCTGATAAACGAACATAAATGAAAAGTTCGGATCAGAGAGCCGCGTAGGTATAAAAATCTGAATAGTGTTCAAATAAAATATCACTGTTGAGACATATTCGCAAAAATTTTGACAATGTTATCGCTGCCCCCAGTTAAAGAAAAGCGGGAAAATTCAAAATTTCTCCTTCCACCATATAAAATGTTTAGAATTGTTCCAAAAATGTAAGATTGTTCTTAAATTTTTTGAAATTCAATACAAAATTCTTTAGTGTTCCTGAAACTAAGAACAAGAAAAAATAAGCAATTTAGTTGATTTAAATAATATAAAATGGAGAATGTTGGTAATCGTATAACATTTTAAATCTATTCATAAAAAATGCAATTCGTTTTTCTAACTAAAACGAAATAATTACACCAATTTATTAAAAGTAGTGAAAAAATCAGCGATCTAAAAGTTTTTGGACACTATACGAAGGTTTCTGCCACTGATAAAACAATAAAACGAAGAAATAAAAAAAATCTAACATCCGAATTCATCGAATTTCCTATACTCACTTAAAGATCTAAAAGAATTTTAACTTGTCTGATTCTTCAGGTTACGTAAAATACAGCGTCTAAAAGAAAACACTTCTGAGAGTGCGCGCTCTTTATGATTATTCGAAATGTAACTAATAACTGAAAGGTTTAGTCACCGTCCTCAAAAAGCAAGGCCTATCTTTTTTGTCGGAAGGTCAATTTACAAATTCTCCATCTGAAAATTAATGTCATGTTATGGCGTCACGACAAACTCATGAAAAAAGCATTAAACTACGAAATAGCGTAAAACGATCAGAAAATCATTTATAAGACTTAACCACTCGTTGAAGAATCCAGTAAGACTGGAAAATTAGTTATCTTAAACTATCATGTAAGTGCGCAAAAGTCAAGCAAATTTTTAACAAAAAATATTGTTAAATTTGAGATGAACTTAGTTTTTCGTTGAATCGAATACATTTCCTATCACAATAAAGAGTTATAATTAAAAAGTGAGGGCCATGAAAAACAACTTAATTCATTTTTTAACTTTAGGGATGGATTTAATCAAATTTTGTTTTTATAAGTGGGTGAATACAATTAATTAATTTAATACTTTCTTTTCGTGCAGACTCGGTAAATGTGAGTCTCGTACAGGTACGACGCCTCAGATGGCGTAAAAAATTCTCAAAAATGACGCTAAATTGATCGTGTATCAGTGTAGTAAAATTTTACTCTGGTAAGGTATGAAAGGATCAAAAAACCTTCCAAATCACATCTCAAAATCAACCTATTATATGTTCGCTCGTTTGATTTTCCGGCGATTATCTGTTTAATGTGCCGGCGTTTTACATTATTTAAGAATTAAAAAAATTCTAAGAAGGTTAAGCAGATCTCCTGTTTAGAGATAAATCTGGTAATCAGTGAAAAAACAAAAAGCGTATTTTTGTATTCGTAAATTTTAACTTTTGTTTTATTTATCGTTGGAGTCGAGTGTTTAATGATTTCCAGAGTATACAGGTTTTCCAGATAAGCGTAAATCTAAATACGCACAAGCATTGATTAACATCCTAACAATCCATGGATTTATTTACTTTAGATTAAACGCCAAAACATAATTATGTTTTCAGGATTAAAGCGCGTTTTTAATATTATTGCCTGGATTAAACTATCAATAAAAAACGATGAAGCCAATTATCCCGAAATTTGTTCCACTTAAATTTTTATTTTTTGTTAGTACGAATGTACAAATTCCTCATAATGCTGCATGGTTTGTTGTGGGTATTCTAAAAATGCTGGACTAATCTCATAAACTTATCGTCTCCCGGTTCTCTCATAGGTCAACCCAAAGTAGCATTTCATTGAATCCCCTGCGTCAATTTAAAAAACGCCTACTTTGGTGTTAACTCTCTCAAAACTTATTTTAGCAGCCGCAACATAGGCCTCCTGACGCCACATTTTTATTAAGCCCATGGGTATAACTGACAAAGTTTTGTTACTTCCCCATTAGGCGTAACCTAGTGTTAAATGTGACATACCTAACACCGAACGATGTTAGGAAATTTTCAAATATTCATGCAAATAGGAAATGACTCACTAATCATCCTGATATACTCGTCTTTTAAGAACTTATTTGAAGAAGTTTATTCTGTAAAATTAAATACATTTTTAAAGATTTCTTTAAGCTGATCCACTTCAATTAAAATACGAAAGATATAAAATCTATGAACTTTTAAAGTGTTTCGTTTTACCAGCTTACGCGATTTCAGGTTCCAACATGTTCATACATTGAGTACGGAGATGCGGTTATAGTTGAGTTAATTTATCGTCTCCGCAAACCACGTGTCGTTATTTCTTCAATTATTTCATAAGATATTTGGGGTGTTTAAATCTTTAAAAACGTCATTAAATTCATCCATACGTTCAACCATTTTATTTTTGTCCCGTCTCAAAATTCTAGACGATAATGTGAGAGGCGGCTGATTTATATCCTAAAAATAATTTCTTTGTTTTAATTCGCGATGTTATATTTTATACAAAGTAAAACATAATTATGTTTGAGCTCAATCAACTAAAATCTTGGCGGATACCGAGCAGATGAATTTAAAAACCATAAAAATATTTTTAATTGTGTTATTTTGAGTTTCTCGTTTTTCAGACTAACGATATAAGACCGGTTGCCGAATCAAGATAATGTTTTGCAGCGTGAAATTTTTGTACATTTAACTAAACTTATATATTTCAAAATTAGAACACATTTTGCAAAAATTTAACTGGCAAACAGGATAACAACAAAGTTTTTTAAAGTACCCACATAATTTTGTGGGATTCATTTTTTATTTGTATTACTTAATCCGATTTGAATGTTTTCATGAGACATTAAAATTGGTATCCTACCGTGTTTACGTTTGTTAATCCCTAATTCTCTGAAGAAGTTGCTGATGTATTTACTCATACGTATTTCAGCATTCTTTATCTTCGAAACTGTTAAGAATTTTTAACAAGAGTATTTTATCACTCTTATGAAATTGTATAAAATAGACAGATTTAGCCGCTTATACAATTTGACCAATCGTTTAAAGGCACGTTGTGGACATGCGCTAAAACATAAAAACAACCTGTAATCTAAGAATCACCAATGTGGATACACCGCATTTCAATATTTCTTATCTTTGTCAATTTTTCTACCTTTTCTTTAGATGATGTGTCTGAAGAAGTTGAACAACCCGTTAATGTTGAGAGGGCCATCACTGATGAAGAACAGCAGATGTTTACTGAGTGCAGAGAGAAGGCTACAAAATGGGAATACCAAAGTGACGTTACCCAAATGATGAGGATTATCGTGAATAACCTGTACCAGAAGAAAGACGTATTTTTGAGAGAATTGATTTCCAACGCCTTTGACGCCTTAGAAAAGGTTCGGTTTTCGAGTCTCCAAAATCAATCCATACTAGACGCTAATCCTCATATGGAGATAAGAATAAAAGTTGATCCAGTGAACCGAGTGCTCGTTCTTAGTGACACTGGTATCGGTATGACTCGAGATGAGTTGATTAACAACTTGGGTACTATCGCACGATCTGGAACAAAAGAATTTATCAAGAAACTTGGAGAGGACAGTGGAAAAGCTGCTGAGCTTTCTTCCCAGATTGGCCAGTTCGGTGTTGGTTTCTACTCTGCTTTTCTTGTTTCTGATCGGGTTTTGGTCGCATCCAAAAGCTCTCAAGATTCTAAACAATATATTTTTGAGGCTGATACAAATAGCTTCAACGTCTACGAAGATCCTCGAGGCGATACACTAGGGAGAGGAACTTCTATCATTTTATATCTTAATCAAGATTCCTCAGAGTTCTTAAAAGTTGATAAAATTGTCGACTTGATTAAGAAATACTCCGAGTTTATTCAATTTCCAATTTATTTGTACACAAACATAGATGAAGAACGCAAAGAAGTTCCTTACTATTGGAGACACGTCAATGATATTGCACCATTATGGATGAGACCTCCTAGCAATATAACTAAGGATGAGTACGAATCCTTTTATAATGCAATAGCGTACGGCCGGAAGAAAGAGAAATACGGGAAACCATTTGGAGTTATACATTTTTCGGCTGAAGGAGAAACGAATTTTCGTGCTCTTTTATTCATTCCAGACAAACTTGATGACGAATATATAAACTCTCCGATGAGTTGGAAGCCAAAGTTGAAGTTATTTGTTCGCAGGGTTCTGATAACTGGCGATACTCGTAATTTCCTCCCTCACTACCTTGCTCACGTTGTTGGAATTATTGATTCTGAAGATCTTCCATTAAACGTTGGACGGGAGATGCCTCAGCATTCAGAATTGATCAAAGTGATTAACAAGAAACTAACTCGAAAGATTCTCGATTACATCAAAAAAATGGCTCAAAACGAACCAGAAGAGTTTGAACAGCTCTACGAGAATTTCGGAAATTCTATCAAGTATGGAATCATTGAAGACGAGAGTAACAACATTCGCATAGCTCGACTTTTGCGATTTTATTCAACACATTCTCCCGATAAACTAATTTCTCTCGATGATTATGTTTCTAGGATGAAGCCGGGGCAGCCAGGGATTCTTTTCATTACTGCAGCGAGCATTGAAGAGGCTAACAAAAGTCCATACATGGAGAGAATAAAATTGAAGGGCTACGAAATACTTTACTTGTTTGAAAATATAGATGAGGCAGTTTTGCAGAATCTTCGTGTTTATGACAATAAAGCAATAAACAACGTTGCTAAAGAGGTTCAGGATATTCCACAAAGTAAAACTGAAGAAGCCAAGCTGAAAGAAAAGGAGGAAGAGTTCAAACCATTATTGACCTGGCTAAAGAAAAAACATTTCAAAGGACGGGTTGCTCTTGTTCGTCTTTCATCTAGGTTACTAACATCCTCATGCATATTGATGGCATCGGAAGAAGGTTATTCTGGCAATATGGACAGAATAGTTCGATCTCAATCTTATGTTCATGGCAAAGAGTCTGGTCTTGGAGATATGTTGAATAAACCGAAGAATCTTGAACTTAACCCATTCCATCCCTTGGTTAAAAAAATGCTTGAACGAGTCATTGAAGATCCGGATTCGGAACAACTTTCTGAAGACGCAGAAGTTTGTCTTTCTATTGGTACTTTATCTGGAGGGTACGTGGTAACTGACGGTGTTCAACTTTCCAAACTAATTGAACGTCTTTATTTGAAGTATATTGGGACAACTTCGGAGGACATAACTCAGCAAATTCATGAGGAGTTGGGACTTGAGGACGAAAGGGAGGAAAATTTGTCTCGAGATGAAAGTTCACAGGAATCTAAGGACGAGTCAGTTTCCAATGATGATGTCTCTGCGGATGATCAACCTTTACAGAGTCCTCAATCTGAATCAGTTGAAGATCAGGTTGACTCTCATGATAAAGAAGAGCTTTGATTATCTTTATCATAATTATAAAAATATATCTTAATTTTATTCAAAGATTTGCACGTAAATTGAAAAAGGATTATTTATTTGTTAATGTGTTTGAATTTCTCTCATTGAACATGGTTTTCATTCTTGTCCGTAGGTGTGGTAGCAGTTGCTTGGGTGATGGGCGCATAATTTTTAAGTTTATAATTTGCATCAACTTTCAAATGAATTAAGGATATCTGGGTGTTTCAAGTTGTCAACTGCCTGTTTGATCAATGTTTTTTTTCGTACATTCCTGAAACTTTACTTCTCACTTAAATGTGTTAAGATATCTTTAAGAGTAACTGTTTCTTGACCTCAACATAAGTCAATATTGTTGATAAGTTTTTGGAGATATAGTGTATTAAACTATGGATCACAAGCTTATTTAATAATTTTAAGATCACCAAGTAATGTCGCAGACTCTTTCATTTTTGAAAATCGAATTTACATTGTGCTGAATTTTTATTAGGATTAAAATAATTTCAAAATATTTTATAATTTTTTTCTGTGAATGACAATTTTTTGATTGTTATTTCTGCAACCCCAGATTATTTAACAAGAAAAGCTAAAATTATTAGTTTGAATAATCTTGAAAAACTAACCATGCCGCTTTAGAAGTGATAAAATTCGTAATGTATGAAAAATTTTATTTTCATTTTCAATCAAAAGCACCCTCAATTGAATCGGAATTTCAGAAATTCTAAGGGTTTTATGATTCAGTTTTAAGATATACCCAAGTTTTCACCTTAAGCGATTACTACCAGATTAACTGTTTTTTTCGTTAAAAAAGCATATAAGGTTTCAGATGGATATTAGGTTCTCTTTTAATATATCTAACCACCTATGTCGTGTTTTATGCTCGCTTAAAATATCTTTTCATCGAACATTTGCGTTGAAACTCTTTGAATGAGACTCACAATAAACCTGAGCCAATATTTTGGACGATGCCCGCAACTTTGTTTTTGAAAAATAACAAACGAAGATATGTTTGAATACTCTGCTTGAAGAAAAGATGAACTTCACAAATTTTATTTCTCGAACATAAATTAGGAATTACGGTTTATCTGCGTAGATGCATCAAATTGGTCATAAATTTAAGACAATAAAAAACGAGACCCTGTAAAGTAAATTATAGATCCCGTGATTTTTAAATAACTGTCCTAAATTAGCTTAAAATTAAAATAACTTAAAAGCTAAAATACCTTAGTAAATCTTTGTTCGAAAAACACCTTTCTTAACCTCGGCCTTAGACATCCAAATTTGGTTTCTGTAAATACTAATTCTTGCTGGTGTTTGCCCCAAGTTGAATAAAACTAGTTCATTCAATCGTATCTATAAATTGTAGAAGTTTAGTTTGGAAGTTTTTCTTCAAACAAACCTCGTTTCTAGAAATTTAAGTAAAGAACTTTTATTTACATTATTATTCTTAAAGAACAGACTCTTAGTTTCTGAAGAAATATACAAGGTTTAGAATAAATGAGATGGTTATATTTGTTTTTCTTGAAGTTAAAAAGTATTATGAATTCGATTCAAAAAGGGAAGTTATTTCCAAGTATTTTTCAAACAGGTACAAATTCATAGGGTAATCACGTCAAAAGCTGATGAAAATATTTTATCCATCACGTTGACGTGGAATCGATCAGAAAACTGTCGAAAAAATTATGAGAAGGTAATTTTGTCAAAGTATTTGATGAGAGTAAATGCCAATTAACAAGGAATCTTGCGTTTATTCAAAACTTTAAATTATGAATAAATGTAAACCACGATTATTCAGAAGAGAAACCTGGAATTAAGTCAGAATAAATGGTTCTTCTGTGAACCTGCTGAAAAATAAGTGTTCGCGGCCTGATTATTTTTTCTCCCCGAGTTTGCATTTAAAAGTCAAGTCGGTATATTCTAAAGCGTGAGAATATCTTAAACCGTCGACGAACTTTTTCCCGTGTACTTGACAGCTTGGACCTTTAGAGTTTAAAAATGTTAAACTGCCTAAGATAGAATTAATATTAGGTTTCAATTCAACGTTTTCGATGGGATGAGGCAAAATTCGAAATTCGTCGGAATATTCTAAATCAGTTCTAAAAATAGGCCAAAAGTATTTTAAAAATAATCTGAAAGAATGAAGAAAAATTTCGAAATTATAACTTTGACAACATCTCAACCTTCAGAGTCAATGAATCGATATATTTTTAAAAAGTCAAGAATAGTTTAAAATTCACGCATTCTGGAATTATCGGTAAACTGCTGTTCTATAGAAAATAAAAAGTATTTTTAGGCGTATTTTTAACTTTTGGAATTTGTAAAAAAATGAAATATATAAAAGAACTAAACATCGTTAAATTTTTAAACAGTGGGATCTCAGTTGAAACCCGTAGCTTGGCAAATGATGACATTTTCAAGTCCAAAATTCATGTTATAAATATATCGAAACGATTAATGTGTTAAAAGTTGTTGAAATAATTTTTCAACACGTTTCGACGATATTTAAATTTGTGGATGTTAATTTATCATCAATTAAGTCTAATTTTAGTTTAATTGTTTTGAATGATCATATTGAATATTTAAACGACTAAAAATAGATAATTTGAAACTTAAAATACAGAAATGAGGCAACTTGGTTTCGAGTAAGTGTCATTGATTTTCATTAAAATTAAGTCCCATTCTGAATTTTTGAAGAATAGTTCGCCTCTGAGCAGATTTTCTCCCATGTTCTATTTATTAAACCAACTAACTTTACTTCAACCCAATCCAGTTTTGGTTATGTTCAAGAACACATTGTTCTTCCAGCTTTGGGAAGGCTTTGCGAATAATCCTGAAAATAATTATCATTAAATAAGCCTACCAAAAATACCTCTTCTCGTTTATACGTAAGTCATCAGTGCGATTTTCAAGTTTTCTTTCGTTTTGCATTGATGATAACTCATTACCAATTCGCCTGTTGTGCGTACCACTGTCGGTATTTTACCGATTTAATGAAAATATTTAGGCTTAACTTAAAAACGCCGATGTCTACTCCCATCCCGGTAGTGAAAAGCTACGAAAATATTTACGTTTCTGATGCCGTTTTTATGTGAAAATAATGTAACTTCGAGCATCAAAAATTTATATTTTGAATTTGATTTTGTAAACTGAAGCAATTTTTTGGTATTATGCACCTTTGAAGAATAGTAACATTCGATTTTAAAACAAAACATTGATGCCAGATCAGGCGCAATGAAGGTGGAGAGGCCTTCAGTAATGTGAACCTGGGTTCCTGTTTGAAGCACTTCGAAATCGAATGCTGTCAACAAAACTTTGTTTTGAAATAAGAAGCTTTACATTTAAAAACGCCGTGGCTTCAAAATTAGGGAGTCGGCGCAATCTTTATTTCATGAATACCAAAAAAACTTGTGTTCACATGGAGTGCCGACTCTTGAAACCAAACTAGTTTTATTTAAATTATATTAAAAAGAGATAAATGTATTACATTTGACATAACAGTCATAAATTCAAAAAATCCTATTCGATTAGATGATGAGTACGTTCTAAATGCTCATTACTCGTGAAATCCGGATGCTAACACGAGAATTAGCTTTTTAAAACATGCACTAAACCTACTTTATCCTTTCACAGACATAAATATGTTAAATTCACTGGCGTAATTGAGTAGATTTTAGTAATTCACAAATAGATTTAAAATTATAAGTTAACTCGGACGAGAAATGATCTTGTCCGTCGTGATATAAAGTTGTTCAGTAAAAATCGCAGCTTTAAAAATGTTAAAAACATGAAATTAGTATAATGCGAATTCGATTCATTGGTGAAAGTTCAATTATTCTAATTAAAATATAAAGTACGCTTTGATGGAGGCTTTTGTCAACTTTTCGACTTTAAATGTATGTTGAATAATAAGCCATTTCTGTTAATTTATTGTGAATAAGCTTATTTTTAAATATATTATGATGTGCAATTTCATTTACAATTAGGCATTTCTCTTTTACAGACGAAGACTTAGAGAGTACCAAAATAGGAAGAGGAAGGGCGCAAGAGCGTTTTGAGTATATCGACCATCCATACCAATTTCCATACCAAGAAACATTGAGGAATTACAGTCAAGAAATACCATTTGACTTCACGAAGCGCGGGAGTGCTTTTTTTCAATATCTCCCTGTGGAAGAATTGGTGCAGAGGCAAGCATATCATCCAGAAGAAGCATACGAACGAGAAGAACGACACGAACAAGCAGGACGACACGAACAAGAAGCTCCAGGCGAACCGTATGGATCAGATGAACCAGACGAACGAGAGGAACAGCAGAAGCATGATTTTTATTTCGCCAGTGGACACATTCTTCCAGGTATAGAAGGCGCAGACGACGTTCCAATTCCAATAGTGCAGTAAAAGCGCGTATTTATTCGAAGAAACGTGGTTTCTACTGTGAATTTACTTTGTCGTGTAGATCTGCTGCATGTTGCACGGTCAGCTAGAAATGCTGAATATAATCCAAGGGTAATATTTCGAGTTTATTTGGCAGAGATTCGCAGCTGTGATTATACGCATCAAAAATCCTCGAACCACCTCGCTGGTCTTCAGCTCTGGAAAACTGGTTGTAACTGGAGCTAAAAAGTATTTATTTCAAAGTTTTCATCAGTGAAAATGATGCAAGGATTTCTGCACGAAAACATGCGCGCGTCGTTCAAAAATTAGGATTCCCAGTTTTGTTTTTATTGCTAAATAAGGCGAAATTTGCATCATTTCGAATAGAAAATGTTGTTGCATCGTGTGACTTGGGTTACTACATGAGCTTGACCAAACTGAAAGAGGCATTTCCAACAAGATGTACATACGAGCCAGAGATCTTTCCTGGTCTTGTTTACAGAAAATTAGACAAAAAAATGGTCATTTTGGTCTTTATATCCGGAAAAATTGTCATTACAGGTTTAAATAATTATTAACTAGGCGCGAAAACACGCACACAGGTTTTAGAGCTTTACGCAGAAGCTTACCCGATTCTGAAAACCTTCTTCACTACTCCAAATAATGTAAAATAAACAAATTAGCATTATCTCAACACGAATTTACCAAATTTAGACCCAGCTCCAATCTCTGAAAATAACGAAAAAACATGTTACAAATTTTGATACTGCAACTCTACATATTCCATATTTATGTATATATCAACTTGTAGATTATTTTCACCTTTTAATCATTACCTCACCCTTTTTTGGACAAATGGATAAATGCAAATTTAATCGCAGAAAATATAACACTTCTCACCGTACCTTTACATTAATATGGTTAATCTAGTCTGAAAAACGACTTATCCCGATTTTGTTTTTGCTCCTTTGGGGTTAGTAGATTCAATAATGATCGAAAATAGTGGCTTTGGGACCTTAAAACTTGGGTGCTGTTGGTTTTAATCCGTTAATTTTAACATAAGCCTAAAAAGAAACTCACTGAAATTTTCGACAGATATATTTAAAGTCAGATCGTCGAACCTTAACATCGAACTGTATGAACGTTTGTTTAAACTATAAAAACGCGATATGAAGAAATTTAAAATTGGCTTGATTCCTTTTATTTTTGAGTGTTAACTCTCGGTGTACAAATTATATCTGAGTTCCAAGGTTTGTTTCTCTAAACTTCCAACAAGGTGTGGTTTTCGTTATCTTTAAGCTAAAAAAGTTGCATTTTAACTTTTCATTCATGGCCACTTTTGAGTTACAACTTTGCACGCCTGGAGTGGTCAGATAGGAAAAGTATGAATTGAACGTTCGAAGTGCACCCAACTTGCTGATTTTAAAAACGTTTTCCATCCAGCTCCTTAGTTCTGATTTTTGTGGCATAAAAAATAACACAAACACTATCCAAACAATTTTTCATTCGAGCGAACACGAGAACAATATCAGAGCTCCACGTTATTTATTACTTCGTTTCGCCGTCTAAAAATCTAACATGCCGAAAAATTAAAGCAGACCGTTCTGCTTCAAATAAACTCAATTTGATGGTTAAATATAAAACGAACAACGTCACGTTTTTATTTTGATAGTTGAAAAGATTCGCATTTTTTGTTTACTCAACGAGCCAAATACACAAGTAAAATAACAGACGCCTCATGAAATACATACACGTTCTTTTTAAAAAAATCAGAAAGGATTAAGTGTGAAAATCGTTTTGGCTCAGATAAAATAATTGACCGAGACATTTGATACTTAAAATAGAAACTCTTTTTGTCAAATTTCAATGCCTACGTTAAATAGTTTGGAAATAATTTTCTGAAACGCTTTAGAGACCCAACTCTGATTGGATTTACACCAATCTTCACATGATATTGGGAAAAATTTCGATTTCAAGATTTAACTATGTTTGGTAATTTATAGATCAAAAATTGACGTTATAAATTTAACCTAGTGTCTATGAGCAGCCCGCTTTTAGACAAGTTCATATCGTGAAGTAGTGGAGTCAGATGATATTTTACACCACTTCAACTCTGTCGTGGTTTTGGGATTTTTCAGCTTTATCCTAGTTATCTGGTTGATAAAGTATGGTCCTTTTTTGGTAATTGTTAAAATTATTGATTGTGCTGACAAGAAACAAATAATATGCGATAAAAATATACATTTGTAAGTTTTTTGAAAATTTTTTGTTGCACAGAAATGCCAAAATAAAACGCAGTTGTAAAAATCGATACATATTGAAGTTCACTTGCATAAGTATCCACGAACCACCCAGCGAATTTCCTTATTCACAGCAGCGGACGTGGTGAAAAGGATTAATTCGCACATTTCAAGCATATGATCTAATTTTAAAAAGTTTAGACCAAAGGTAACGATAGGTTTCACTCGTGCGTTGTATGCATAAAAATTTCTCAAATCGAAAACAAGTAAAATTCTCGTTCAATAATATTGAAATCAAGATATAGACTGCATTTTCCCCTTGATTTTAACAGTTTATTGTCCCGTTGATACAATCCAAAAAATCTGAATAAAAATGTTAAAACCATAAGAGTTATTTTTGCGTTTTTGACCAAGTATTTTATTTATAGACAATAGCTTTCTTAGTTCGGGAATGCTATAACGTGATAATCTAAATTCAGATGTAAAATTGCCAACATACGAGATGGTGCTAATTCTCAAATCCAAAATGAGCCCTGAATCTCAAAACCAAAATATCAAATTAATAGCTTATGGTTTTAGTTAAAAATATTTGTTTCAATATTTCTTACAGTTTAAAAATACATCTTAGCAGCTCACTCTAAAAAAGGTTTCGAATTTAAAGTACTTTAATATGTGTTGAACATGAATTTGGCGTTTGATTTAGACATTAAGATAATTAGCCTACTTGATTTAAAGAGTAGTAATTATGTTTAAATTCAATATTTTATTTTGATTTTCCTTCATTTCAATGTAAAAATTAATCACCAATTTTAAACAGATATAAAGTTACTTCACAATTTTCACCGCAAATAGTGTTGAAACTTTTATCCCACTAAACATGACAAAAATGATACATTTACACGCTTTTGGCTGGAAATTAGAGAATGACAGGGGCTTTATATAATTCGAAGAATTCTTTTGAATTTTTTCCCTTAAATTATTTTACCACGTTTTTGGCGAAAAATTTTAACATCTTATTAGTTTTAGAATGATATTTTTTGAGCGTTTCAAAAAATACTCATTCAGTGCTGAGGTAAACACAGATCATGAATTGTTTTTTTAACCTGTTTAAGTCCATCTAGTTATAAATTTTTTTAAATTTCAGGATTTTATTGGGTCTTAAAAAATTAAATTTCGACAAAATTTGAGAAATATACAATCATTAGAATGGTGTTGTTGTTACATTTTTCATTGCGGAAATCAACTACAATTAATTCATGAGTGTTTGGAGCGAAATACTTTGTTCCACGTGTTTGTCTTGCTCGATTCGCATGATTTCTATTGTTTATTACTGTTTAAAATGATAAATATAAAAAATATTATCCAAACAATTCTAAACCGTGAAAAGACGAAAAACAACTTCCACCACATACCAAGCAACCATCATATCATATTACTTACTTTTTATGTCCGTTATAAATTTGACAATGGAGAATCCGTTTTTAACTTATTTCATTTCTACATCACCTTTAATTTGCATTTTATCATCTAACTTAAATATCAGTTTTGATATGTTCAATTGGGACATTCGTGATATAATAATCGTCGCTGAATAGGGGGTAAGATAGAATTATGTATTCTTGGAATATAAAACATTTTTTTAATTTGGTTTAAAAATTATACGTTGACGTTTCAGTATAAGTGAAAATAAAGTAGTCACTATATAGTGTCCTGCTTGAAAAACAAGCCACCCGGGATTTGTCGGTGTTATTCGACAAATGGTAAATCTACTAGGTTTTAAATTTAATATCACTCGAAATTTAATTTCTGGGAGATTCTTTTATCAACATAAAATGACAGCTAGATTACTATCTGTCACGTTTGATTATGAAAAAATACATCATAGAATATATGGTGTGCGTTTTTACACGAGTAGAAACAAGCCCGAAGACGAAAAATGGAAAGATGATGCCGCGAACACAGGGGCTGTTTTTTTATCTGGGATTATTTTGACGTTTTTTGCACTTTATAATTTAATGGTTCCATTCTATCGTCGATATTGCCAAGTAACTGCTGGATTATAATGAAGATGACTTACAATCCAGGTTATGCTAAGAGGGTTATGGACAACATTGGAATAGTTCCCGACCCGACACGACGAATCAGAGTTCGTTTTTCCGGGAGGGTGAGTGAAAATCTCGATTGGGATTTTACACCCGAGCAAGAGGTGATTGAGGTTAATTTGAGAATTATTGAAAGGTTATCATCGGAGAGCCAGCTCTTGCATTCTTTCGAGCCAGGAATAGGAGTTCTGAACCATTGGTTGGTATTTCTACCTACCAACTTGAACCTCAAACTGCCGGGGAGTATTTTTTCAAAATTCAGGTTTTCCCTTTTATAACTTGAGTGCTTTTGCTTTGAGGAGCAAAGGCTAGATCCTGGCGATGAAGTCATAATGCCCATATTTTTTTATATCGATCCGAACTTTGATAGCCTTTATGAAAACGTTATTTCTCAAGAAATTAAACTAACATATTATTTTTATCTCTCCATAAACAATGAACAAGTTAATCGACAAGTCGAAGAATTTAAAGAAAAACTGAATTATAACGTTGAACACGCGTTGGATGTATCAGATAATCTTGAAAAGATTTAGTAATTGTAATATTTTATTTTTAAATAAAAATTTTCTTTGTATTAATTGCCAATAATATAGAACGTTACACCATAGAATCGCCTGTGGGTTAAAAAATAATACTTCACTTTTTGGCTTCTTTTTGCAAAATAACAAAAATAGTGTTTTACTGGATAAGATAAAATATCGTTATTTTTCATTATGTTTTTGTGAGAGTTTACTCAAACATCTATCATCAAATAAATAAGTAATATCTAATTTTTGGGTGGGTAGTTATACCGATATTCTCATGAAAATCAGTTGAGAATGATCATGTACTTAAGTATGAAAATAAGGCTAGATTCTTCGCGAGTAACACATTGGAGTATCTTCTGTAAAATCTGTGTGATACAAAAAAGACGTTTGATCAACCAGATATAGTATGATCCTCCAAAAGCATACTTACAGTTCTTACGTTAATTAAAAAAGTTGAGTGGGACTTAAAAAGTATCTGCCATTTTCCCGTTAAACAACAATTATTCTGGATAAATTCAAGTGTTTTTGTGAGCACGTTCTGCGCAATTACCATTTTTATTTTTGACTTTTAAACAGATTTTTTTACTGAAATTTTGTGCTTATCTATAGTTTTGTACTGTCTGTCTTAATTTTGCCCATTAATAATTTTAAAATTATTAAAATTTAAAGCTGATTCTTAATTGTGAATCTGGAGTCACGTATTCATTATGCAAAACAGATATTTTATTTTGTTGATTTTAATATTCTTTGAAGGTGCCAAAGTTGAGTGATCGTTGAAATGCAAGCGTTAAAAGATATGAATTATAAATGTGGTCCAAAATTGAAAAAAATATTATGTTATCCCAGACAAGTTATAATTTTATTAATTTGAATAAAAAGGGGTTACAGTAATTCATTCATCCTGCCATTTTGATACTCAGAGATAAAAACAACTTTCACATCAATAAATAGAAGTTATTAGTTTTCAAAATACTTAAGTCAACAAAATATCTTCACGATTATTCAAACTTGTGCTGTTTAAGCAAGCCTCATAAGATGAAAATAATGTGGTGTTTACCGAAAAATACAAATTTCAATTTGAAAATATCATCGTTCGGGTATTACAAGAATGTTAAAAGGTTGTAGAAGCAATATTGGCTATCTTTAATGGAACTTCAGAACTTTTAACTAAAATCTTTGAAATGAGGAGTTTTATGTTTTGAAAAATAGTAATTTATTGCCTTATATGTAATAATAATTGATGGCCATGATCAAAATACGAATTTTTACGGTTTTGGGTAAAATTGCGCCTCGAGATGATTATTTAAATGTTTTTCAGTCATTATTCATCTTTAAAATGTCTAATTTCAAGTAAAATATTAAAATCTAAGTTGGTAGGTTAAAAGAACGAGAATTCTCAATTTATACACAAATAGTTCTCAACATGATTTTAACGACGATGGAATCAACACCTCAGGTCAAAACATGATGATTTTGACTTTTCATCATCATATGTTTCTACCTTTGGTAAAAACCACGATCTATAGGGCGAGTAAGCAGATTTTTTATAGCCATTTATTGTATCATATATTACTTCAGGGAAACGATGGGCACCGGAAAAGACTTCACTCAAACAGATTTTGCTCATTAAAAAACAAAATTACCAAAATTTGAGTCATGACAGTATTAGGTGAATGAAACTTTTAATTTTGTTCAAAAAATAAATACATAGATGTACTATTCGTGTTCTAAGGAACTTAATTTATCTTAACAGATAAAAATAGTTTTCCATTTAACCGACAATTCGAAAGTTATTTTAAACAGGAATATCCTCAAGTTTACGATTCGCATCTTTTCGTTAACCTGCGACTCCTCGATGTTCGTAAAGTTCTCCTCACGGAAAATATTTTCACAAACGTTAAAATTCAGATGCATGTCTTCAAAATTATTCGTGGTTTTAAATAATCTAGAATTTTAGCACCAGGATAAACCACACAACAATTCACAGACAACGTTTGAATTTACAAAAGAAAATATCAAAGTAAAAAGTAAGATTATTTAGAAAATTAACTCAATTTTATCCATGTACCCAGAAGGGTTCAAGACATCCGCCGTCATGCCGATGCTGGATTTGGCACAACGCCAAAGTGACGGCTGGCTCCCCTTGGCCGCCATGAACAAGGTTGCCGAAATGTTAAAAATGCCTCGTATGCGTGTTTACGAAGTTGCTACATTTTACGGAATGTATAACCGGTTTCTATGAAACTTTTATTCCAGGGATGTGATGGGGAAGTATCACCTTCAAGTATGCACGACAACACCTTGCATGCTATGTAACGCTGAAGGAATTTTGGATGCAATTAAATCTTTTCTAAGTTCCTGAAAGTTTAACCACTTAGATATAGAGGAAGGGGAGACGACTGAGGATGGCCTTTTTTCGCTTTCTGTCGTCGAGTGCTTGGGAGCGTGTGTGAACGCGCCAATGATTCAAATCAATGACGATTATTACGTAAGGTCTTAAAACAATCTGAGGAAGATCTCACTGTTGATCAGGTCAAAAAATCCTTCAAGATCTCAAAGAAGGCAAGCATGTTCCACATGGACCAGTGTATTTCGCTTTCATTAAATCTTAAGAAGTAAGCGGATAAGCTGTGAGCCTATTAGTGGCAAAACTACACTTCTTTCTCATGTTGATTGGAAGAAAATTCCGTTACAACAGGATCTATGTGATTCTGTTGAAGAGAATAAATAATTAAGTAGTATTTTAGTCGTATCTAAAAATGTAGTTTTTGATAATCCAGCCTTTTGAAAAAGCTGAAAAGATTCAATTTAGTTAAAGAAGTTATCTTTGCTAAATTCTATAATAATTCAATATTTTAACGAGGCCCTGTTCTTTGAGAACTTGAGTAAGAATTTTTTCCCTTAAAAGTTCCAATTCTACCTACATTAATGAGAATTAAACGTTTTTAAAATTTTAACTTAACAACTATCTCACTGTGCTTTCAAAATTAGAAATGAATAATATCTTAATAATTGGTCATTTTCGGTCAAACTATTATTTGCCCATAAAAGTTGACCTAACAGGTTAGAAAACGACGTTTAAAGCAGTGAATTTGGATTATTAAATAGTGAGTATGAGTAAAAATCGAAGCTTTATATGAACTATTAACAGTCGGTTAGAGCCAAGCTCTGCTCGTTAAAAAAGTATGGCCTTTAGGAAATTTGGTAGCTCGCAAAGAGACAGTGGTTTAAATAATTATCACGCATGCGCGAAAGCAAACAAAAAATGGACCACAATAGGTACTTTTTTTATTTTATCCATACCACGAGAAATGTCTTCAAAAATTCAAATATGTAAAAATCGGCCTGCAATAAAGATAAAAAACAAGGTAAAACTCTTTAAATTGAAAGATTAAACGGGATCCTCGGTTTGACGCACGTTGTGGGAATTTTAATGCGAAAATATTTGAGGAAGATTATGGCTTTGTTGATGAAATAAAAGAAAAGGAAATAAAGGTAGATTATTATTTCAAACAGACTGTTGAATCCAGTATTCAAAGAACAAAAGGAAACTCTTCGAATCTGAAAAAATTGCATCATTCTCTGGTAGTAAACATTCTAGATTCAGGTTCAACAAAAATTAAGGAGAATTGAGCAGAAAAAAAGGCATGAAAACATTGATTTTCTAAAAGAAAAGCAGAAAGAAATCACTGATAAGACAGGACGCCCATGTTTTTTTAAAAAAGGTTATAATCGCCTAATTTAAGATTATATGAAAAAAATGAACCTGGTTCAAAAATTTTACGAACTAAAAAACAGCGGAAAGTTAAAATCGTATATGGATAGGAAGCGAAAACAACTTGCATTAAAGGACCCAAAATTTGTTGAAGATTATGAGAAAACTTTTTAGAATAATTTAATTTTAGGAGATATTCATATCAGGTTGTGTTAATTTTATTTAAAAAAACTAACATTACGTTTCATTGTAGATTTTTACAATTTGGAATTTTATGCGATTAACCTGCCGCTAACCTGTTCAGATCTAAAGTCTATTTCATTCAATTTATTTTCCCATATTGCTTGCAGCTACTTTAAGTCTGCCCATAGAAGATAAAACGATGAAATTCTACTGACTCCGTTCCTACCAGATTAAATGATAGATCCGAATCATACACACGATCTTAGCATGGCTGAACTTTGGAATCGTCAGTAATATGCCATTTTAACAGTTTTCGTGTTATTGTACATTCAAGTTTTCTACCCAAAATTTTTCAATTTTCCAGTTCTGTCAACGTTTCTTTGATTTTTATTTGTATGAATGTTGATTCTTGACTTTTAAACACAAAAAGTTTCTGTTGCTTGATAAATTCTTATATCGTCTGTTTTCGTTCCTGAGGGGTAAGACTATGATTGTGTGATTTTTTGTTAATTCAAGTATCAGCGAATTATGTAATACTATAGGCAGTAAATATATTATTTTCACCAAATATACACTGGCTTAAATTAGGAGTTAACTATTAACACCATGTTAAAAGAATTATGATCTTATGATTGTGAGAATATTCAGATTATCCTCCTACTTGGCGATAAATTATATTTTCAGGCTATTGTTCAGATTACATGCAAGTCTCTCAACTCATACTTTTTAATTTTTAAAATCTGTTAATTAAATCGAATTCAGGGACATCATTAAACCATTGAAAAGTTAATTTTGTTTTTTCAACGACCAATTTTTTGGATACTTTTATTCACTCTCAAACATGCTGTAAGTTTGCTGATCTTTCAGTTATTTAATAGTTGCTGATTCTCTGTGAAGTTATTATTTCAAATTTAGCAAAAATTTTATTTATTTCTACAATTTGATTTGGTGAAGCTTATTTATCCCTTACACCCAAATGGATTGGTTGTTTTTATACAAGGCAGTGTTTTAATTTTTGACGCGAACATTTTCTTATATATCGTCCCAGAAAGGTTAAATACGTATGGTATACCAGGTAAATTTCTTGATGGAATCCAATTTCAAGAGTTCCCGATTTCGTAATTCTGGCAGTTTCTTTAAACTAGTACATGAACTGATATTATCTTTATCTTGAACTCATATGCCTGAGAGTTTACGTCATATATTTAATGGACGCGCGCAAAATTAAGGTAGTTGAAAATACATTCGAAACTGAATTCATAAAAAGACAAAAGTTTAAAATATTTTCAACTTAACAACATGAAGAATAGCGACAGTTTTACCATTTTCGACTCGGTGATTCAATGTTATATCTTGAGATTTAATCTCTCAAATTCGGAAGGGAGGTCTCATGGGATGCAGCGCTAAATCGACAGAGGTTATTTTTCAAAACTCAAGAGGAAATATATTTATTTAAAGAAAAGAGAATTGGACATTTTCATTGTTATTTTGAACATTTTTCAAAATAAGCTCACTAAATTTTGCTGCTCTCTCAGTGGCAGTAAAAGAATCACCCCAGGACGTAGAGGGATATCTTAAAATTTTAAAAGTGCGAAGACCATATTTTTCAAAATTTATTTTTTTACATTGTTGTCTTTGTGGTAAAAAGCTTCAGATTTCGGCTTTAGGAAGGACTGAGTTGGTATAAGCCAATAAAGTAATAATTTACAGACTCGAGGTTGAAAATAAACGGAAGGACCGTTTGTTATTTGATCAGCGCCAATTTTTTCATATCCTATTTCATTTCTCCACAGCATGGCTGCTTTACTTTGCCAAGCAGGCAAAATTACCTGTCAGTTAATTTTTGAAGGTAAAAATGTTCTTTTGATGAAATTGAAACCCGAACGTTATGAATATTTAGCACGCGCCCTTGTCACACAGAAAGCGGTTAAGAAGGGGAATCTGACAAGTTTCAAATCATTTTTAAATTAGCTAAATTTTTGGTCAAATCCAAATTAAATGTGAAGAGAGTTGTCGCTTTTGTCAAATAATTGGCAAACCCCTACTTTTAATCGTACACTCCTTAAGTTATTTGCTTTCAAGGTATCCGAAAAGAAATGGTTTCTCTCACTAACCACAACCATCTTAGCTTGGATTAGACACGTAAAAACGATGTCAAGCAGAAATTTTGCCTACTAATACTCTAACATTAAAATAACGACTCAAAAATGAAGCTTTTTTATATTGTTTTCTCGATATAACTAATCGTTATCTTACATTCATAAAGCACATATTTCTCCCTTTAGTCGAACACACAAACATATTCGGTTGATAGGCCGTCTAAAATTACTTAAAATTAACCCATAGATGAGGTGTCAATTTAAAAATTGAAGCCTAATTGACTCTTTTTTAATTTTATGTAAAGAAAAACCCTATATATAAAACATCTCGGAGGTCTCGATGAAGCTTGATCATTCAAGCTTCAAAATTATTTGAATTAAACTAATTAGTTTTGCGCAATCGCAAATGATTGATACATAAAACGATCTAAAGCAACGACTCTGATGGATTAATTTCCATGTTTTAAGTGTTGAAACAAGGTGAAATAAATGGAAGTTCGTAGAAGATCTGTAAAGTTTAAAATGTTTCACTTCTACATTTTCGAAACATGTCCTTACATCTTTTCGTGCATTTAATAATGATTTTTTGGTGAGATTTGATCCTTATTATCCTGTTATTTATTATGAATTTAAAATTAACATCTAGAAATTGTATTCAATCTAGATTCAAAATAAATTAAATAAAACTTAATTCGCGGACCCTAATTTAAAAAGAAATTAAACTTTTATATCCTGGTTTTTGTTTAAACCTTGACAAGAAAATCAACCAGTTTTTTTCAATCACATTTTAAATTTAACCAAGATACAACACTACAAGTCACTTAACATTTAACGTGGTTTCTTAAATGTAAGAAAATAATCATGTTAAGCCAGTTTTTTAAAAATTCACCAGACTTCTTTAAGTTAAATCATATTTACGAAATATAAACCACAATGTGTTCAAGGTTTAATTTCCTTAAATATTTGCTCAAGTTAAGTTTATTTTAAAAAGCGGCGGTGCTTTAAGGATCGATCATAGGCTTTAGTTGTTGATATATAACTTCTCTATACTTTCCACCGCTGTATAATATTTATTGAGTTTGCGCATTACAAACTGCAGTTGTTTCAAACGTCAAATTTTAGTCGGAATAAAGAACAAAAATCGTGCTTAACTCTGGTAAAATTATAAAGACATTCGTAACAACCAATTTTGGATATCTTTATGCTTAAACCAACCCTATATCTGATGCTCCAACTTTTAAGAAGCATCTAAGGCTCTATTATTTGATAACTAGTTAAATATTCGGCCTTGTTCAAATTAGAGTTTTAAACGATAAAATAGGGAAATTTGACGAACGCATCTACAAAATTTCGATGTTTAGTGCGAATTTTAATTAAGCACGATTTATAGATCCCACGAGTCACAAATTCATAAAATAAATTTTTTCCATGACCTATTTAAAAAGATAAATGCTGGTCGTGTTTGCTATTTTGAATGAATAAAAAATAACCATGTTTTACAAGTAGTTTATAAACTTAGAGCTCCTTGTTTTAAAACATAACCGGTTGCTTGATCCAGTTAAATCAAATATAGTAGCCAAAAAGACATCTGTTTTTAAATTTCTAAAAAATTAAAAACATAATTTTTATCTCGTTATATATCGTGAATAAACGTTCCTATCTTGTTATGACAATTTATAGTTTACCAAATGTGTTCAAATAAAAAGTCACCTTTTTATTTTTAAATACTACTTGTTTTATTAATTCGTACTTTAAACTGCGCCGGAGTAAATATTCTCCATTTAAATACGAAACGATATTATCGAGTAATAATTTAATTGCTAGTTATGTGTTAAATTTTAAACTTTTTCGCTTTACTGTTATAATCCGACAAACATTTACGATGTTATTTGAACTAAACAAAAAAAATAAGTTCATCAGATTACACATGTAAGAAGTATGACAATCACGCGTATAACTAAAATCCGCATCAACTGAGAGCCACTCCGATTTAAAATGTAAATTTTATATCAATCTAATTTTATCAAAAATCACTTTTTATATTCAAAAGTTTTCTGACATGGATTCAAATTTAGTATAGCACAAAATTTTAAAGTCGAGACGTTAAGTAGGTTGAAATATTACCAAAATAAATCCATTGATATTAACTGAATGGATTTGCGAATATTACCGTTAATTCCTGCCGAGGCGTGTACATGGCCGAAAATATCTTTCAAAACGGGATGAAAAATATTTTTTAGGATACGTTTTCATGAAATTTAAAATATAAAAAATTAATAAAACGTTATTTTCACTTTAATTAAATCGTTTACTTTTCGTTCGATTACCTTACTCTCGAATTAAATTTTTTGATAAAAATGTTAAAATTTACAATACCGTCCTATTTCTAGGAGCGAAATCCTTAAACGTTATGCATTTACGTTCCTTTCATGTATATTTTGGTGCAGTAACGCTTATTCACGTTCATTACAATATTGATAATTCTAGTCATTTACACTGCCGCAGAAGTGTAAAGATGATTGGGATGCACTTGTAACATTACAACGAAGGGTAGTAACAGAAAATCATCTTTCACAAACAAAACAAAAGAATTTGAATCGTTTGATAACCTGAATAAGAATTGACGTAAATTAAAAGTCTCATCAAGAATTACATCAGTCTGTAGCAGCATGAACTTAAGTCACTCTTAATGCGTCATGAAAAAATGACATTTTGAACACTTGTAGAAACGATAAATAGCCAAGGTTAACGTGAGAGAAAGGTCGTTCTTAAAGTGCCCAGATGGCTCTCATATAAATGGATAATTAAAATTTTTCGTTCAAACTAATCTTAGATAATATATCTGTTCGATATACTGTCGTTACATATTTATCAGTTTTGAATTATTTTTAACATTAATTCATCAATTGAACACTTCTTCGTTTTGAAGCAAATGCTGAAAGTGTATACATCAAAAGTGCTATTGGCATTATTATATGTCGGCAATCATCAGATTAGAAGTCTCTTCCGTAGAAATCCGAGGTTTTGCATTTGATCGGAAGAGGTCTGGTTTTTGGTGCCTTGAACGATCTTTCAATGCTAAGGTCTTCAACCTCTTCAAAGAATTCATTTCTGCCATTTCTTTATTTTTAACTCTTAAACATCTTTCAGAGCGAATATTTACAAAGAACTTTGTTGAAACCAGGGACGTAGAGCAAACTCATATTTTTCAGCCTCATTTATATTTTGTCCTCAAAGAATTTTCATTAATTTTTACGATTAAAACGATCAAGTAATTTATTTCAAGTGTTTGGGAAACCCCGAGAATGCGCACATTAAAAGACAAATTCTCAGTGTTGGATTTTTTTGAGGTGTTGAAACGTAAATAGAATAAAACCCACGCGGGGTTAACTTCAACGACTAGAATCGAGAACCAATACACTCAAGTACATATTCATTTAAATTTTTATAAATTACTCTTTTATGGTTTTATATAAGTTTTTTCTTAGACAGTGATATTTTAGATTTAGAAACAACTTAAAATGATGTTTTCTTTAATTGTCTTCTTAAGTAATAATTTTCGGATTTTTAAGTTAATTTTGGTGTATTAATCACCCAACCCTTTGTTGATTTTTAAAACTAAATTTTTCTGATTTTATGAACTTGTGTGATTGTGATAGAACGCTATCCAACACACTGGTAAATTATGTGCGATTCTATGTTCCTACCAATTGTTATTCCTTTATCATTTTCCACTATAAAATTAATTTTAATAATTATTATTTTCATCGAAGTTGAAATAAGTTTAAATTTATGGTTTTATAAGATCCTCTTTTTACACAACATAAGGGTAGTAAGTTCAGCCTTAAATGTGATAAAGTCAAAAGTCGTGATATTAAACTGAGAAATTCTAAATTTTACTGGATCGTAAATTGCACAGTATATTATACATTTACTTTAATTTAATGTGCTTACTCTGCGCAGTGTCGATGGCGTAAAATAGTTTATTGAGGGAAATTGTGATGATCGCTTTTAAATGATACTTTCAAAAATTTTTAGTTTTTAACGATGTAAAATATTTTAAATGACAAGGACTACCCCTAGTAGATTAACTTTAAAGCACAATACTTGAATTTTTGAGCTCAAAACAAATATTTTTATCAGCTGTTGCGAGATTTTTAAATTAAATTTTTGATTTTTGAGCCACGGTTTCCGAAGTATTACGAAAGCAAACTTTTATGTTATCATTGATTTTTAATATTACGTAGAAAAAAAATGTAATTGTGAAATTTTAGAAAAAAGTAAATCAAGGCAGTTTTAGCTTAACTTATGTCCGAACGCTTATCATGTTTAAACCGTGGATATAAAATGGCAAGTTTCATGGTTCTTTAAAAGAGTAAAAATGTATAAAATTCGAATTTAAGAAACCGAATTATGCCAAGCTCTATTCTTTTGCAGTTATAAAATTCATCCAAAATTGTTTTAAGATTTTAATATTCACAATTTCGTTAAGTAAAAAATAATATAACGACACAAGAAAATAGTTATTTTAATAATTTAATGTTAAACAAACAAAATTTAAATAAAAATGGTAACCTTCATCGTTTTTTCTCAATTCATATTCAAACAATTTTTTTAATTTGAGGGATAAAGGATGATGAAATATATTCGCACCTAAACTCCAATTTTTTGAAAAGATGAGATGCTTCGTTTAAAAAAGTTAAAAATTGTTCTCAATCTTACTTTTACAATATTGGCTTCGAATCAGTAAACATTAGCTTAAACAGGGCAGGGGAAAAACTGGAAGTACAAACTTTCAAAAATTCATCTAAAATTTTGAAAATCCTCTTATTCATGAATAAACAAGATAAAGCCTACTTTCAATCGTAAAAAACATGTAATATGCAAAATAAACGTGTATTGTTCCGTTTTCGAATGTGGATCGGGCAATTCTTGTTTGATTTACCCCCAAGTGCATTCTGTAGTTCATGAATGGCTCTTTTAACGGCTTGCAGAATGTGCGTGAATTTTTAAAAGTGAAATTTTTGTCCACGCGATTCAAAATATTATATGCCCAACTCCAATCTACGTTAACCGCATCACCTGGCCAAATTTTGGCGTAACTGTTCTGATTGAAATGGTACACTCTCCATGGTTGTCAGCATTAAATAACACCGTTTAGTCTCTGGCAAACACCCCTAAACATTGAATGTCTCTTATCTACGTAGGTCCTATTTAAGATGTGATTGCCGAATATACTCTAATGCGATACCATAGTCAATTGTGGAAAAATTATCAGACGAGTGTTCTCGCTAACACCCTCACAATATATTTAATAGCGGAAAGCGAACAAAAATCACTTTCCGTATCTAACCAAGTCTGATCGCTTTCAAGAGTCGTTCGTCTTCACTTTGATGTCTTACAGATCCAGCAGAAAATTAATAGGTCAATTTCAAGATTTTATCAATCGACACTTACTTTCACACGTTTTTCCCTTTCTCTAAGTTACATATGTTTTTATTTTGTACGTCTTGGGCTCTCCCAGCGTGATGCTAGAGCTTCATTCCTTCACGTGTTTCGAATGCGCGGAATACATTGAATTTAACGTGTTGGCAAATATTTACTCTCCATACTGTCTAACCTCTTCTTAAGATAGAATCGCGTGATCTTTATTCAGTCAAACTTTTGAAAGGAGAGGATAATATTCCTTCCTAGCCATTAAAAATTTCAACAACATTTTTTGATTTACACCAAAAGTGTCAAAAAGGGTAAATTTCTGAAATTATTTGTAATTTAAGAAAAAAACGTAAGATGGATTTAGATTAAGAACTCTAACGCGTGTTTACTCAACCTTAATTTAAACTACCTTTCAATATAATCATTTTTATTTGTTGTTTTTATCTCATTTTATAAAATATATCTTATCTTGATCAATGATTTGTTTAAAATCAGCATGTAAAATATGAAAAATTAATTACGTAACAGTGTATTTTCACGAAAAATTAGTGTTTCAAAGAACATAATTAAATTAAACATAAAAAGCACGCTAACTTTTTCACGAATTCAAAAATTTTGTAAAATATAAGAGGATTTTTCATAGATATGTAAATAACATTTACCCTTTAAAATGTAGGAATCATATTTGAAATCAACATTTTCATAGATAATTAAAAGATTTGATTTATCACATTTTCACGTTTGCGCATATTATGGTTCAACAAAATCAATGCAAATGAAGATTAAAAATTTTCTTTAACTCAATGGTGTTATGGTTAAATTATAGGCACGAAATTTCTTTGATTTTATGAGATTTTTACTTTATCAGTTTTCTTCTTAATTTTTAATTGTCTTTTCCCATCATTAAATCCATAGTTAAAAATAGACGCAGTTTTGTGTACTTCTGAAACTTATTCATGATTTTGAAATTTTAAAAATCACCTTTTATTTATCTCACAACTAGAATCTCATCTTATTTCTACAATTATTTGTGTTTCTGCACTTTTTAGTTCCGGTATCACTGGAAATCGAACGGCAGGAGAAAACTTCGCGCGCAAGGGTGATAACTACTTGGAGTTTCCTCACGTATTGACGAATTTAAATATTTTACAAGGTATACAGCCACAGTCTTAAGGACTCTAATTATTCAATATGTTTGCTTGAAAATTAATTTATCATGCTCTCAGACTACTTTAAATCACAACTCTGATTTATTTTCAGGTAGATTTATAAATAGTGAATTTTATACCTATATATAACAAAATGATAACATTTATGAACAAGCTATTTATTTGTCTTCCAATACTCTTAATTGTTTATATTTCATAGTATGCATATTTTAAATAAATAATGGTGGCAAATTTGTAAAATCCGGTCAATTTGACATAAAAAGTCAATATATAATCAAATTTAGTCACATCTTCTTGATTAAGCTCATCTATGTTTATAAGTAGAAATGCCCTAATACGGCATTCACTTGCATTTAATAAAAATATTACAAACCCTTCTCACGCTTTTCCTAAAATTGCTTAAATTTATAAAAATACTCTCCCTACCTAACTTTAAAACATGGCTGGTAATCTGTTATTAACTAAATTATAAACCGAAATTGCACAGAAAATGAATTACATTCTTAATTTTTCAAAAAACTCATTTTATTTTAATTATTGACAATTTGCGTAACCTTTCGTCATTCATTATCAACGTTGCGCAATTTGAAATCACTAAACTTAAAAACCGTTGCTCATTTTAAAAATCCAGAGAAGGCCAATTTAATATTAAATTCTTTAAATACGTGTATTTTCGAATTTTAAACGAGTAAAAACACAATAGACGACAATCAACTTTAACAACGGAGACCATTCAGTAATCTATTTGCGCACGCAGACAATTTTATGTTAAATCTCGCTTAAACTCAACAAAAATATTAACGTGAATTAAATTGATAATTTATGATATACGAGGATTAAATTTGATGATAAAATTATTTTGAGCTAATATTTTCATATGAACTAAAAGCAGAGGGGCGCGTTTTATAAGATTAAACTATTAGAGATTTTTAAATTTTTTCATCATTGTAAGACTCAAATATATTTATGTTTGGATCATTTGTTTTAATGATTATTTTTAATAAGGATCATAAACCGTGAATTGTAAACAGGATAACGAAATATCAAATATAGCCCACGTGTTAAATATGATACTCTTAAAATTGAAATTTCTAACAATTAAATTTTTAAAGCTGCAATTTTTATTATTTATAAAACCACCATAAAATAAAAAATAACACCTTAAACAATACTACAAACGTTTTTATTTTTAAAATACGATCTTGAAAATTATTGATTATTTGTGTTATTTGATACTTATTTTGTTTGAAAAAATATGGCTTAGAATGGCGCAGGTGCGAATAAATTACGCAGTTTTTCAAATTAATTTACAACGACTTTAAAATAATAAATTTTGCAGTGTAATAAAAAATCAAATAAATGTTTAATTTATCTATCGCATAACTCGTTATAATTCGTCTAATCTCGCAAATACTTTAATCGAAATATTATATAATGGGTCAATCTCTTCCAGGTCCAATAACAGATAAATTTGTCGATTCTGGAGCATCAAAAGATATCAAATATGCAGTCTCGGCGATCCAAGGATGGAGGGTAAATATGGAAGACGCTCATTGTTGTTGTCTACAATTTTCAAGCAGCAAACCCGAATGGTTTTATTTCGGGTTTTTGATGGCCACGCGGAAAGAATGCCAGTAATTACTGTTCAAATTTTCTATTGACGAAAATACGCGAAAAATATGAGCAGTATGCTGCTAATTCAGTCAAGATGGATAATACTGAAGAGTTTTTCGGATTAGATGACAACCTGCCAAAGGAAATTTACAATTTGGCTGTTTCTGTTCACGATTCTTTCATTGAGTTGGACGATCAGATGAAGGAAGGTTCTGGATTTGACGAGGAAGGGGTTTCGAGTGGTACCACTGCCCTCGTTCTGATCGTGACTCCAGAGTTTTTAATTTTCGGAAACTGTGGGGATTCTCGTGGTATCTTATGTCGAGATAAATCTGTTTTTTTCAAAACAAAAGACCACAAACCATCTGAGGTTACAGAAAAAAATCGTATTATCAAGGCTGGTGGGAGTGTTTATATCGATCGAGTGAACGGTAACCTTGCTGTTTCACGTGCGATCGGTGATTTCACCTTTAAAACAAACAAAAGCCTTCCAAGTATTGAACAGGCAGTGAGTCCCGAACCTACCGTATCTATCATCATGCGAAGCGAGGCTGATGACTTTGTTGTTCTCGCTTGTGACGGCATATGGGATGTGATGAGCAACGAACAGGTGGCAGAACTTGTCCTTAATCGTTTGACTGTTACAGACAATATGTCTGACATCGCGAATTGTCTAATTGACACTTGCCTATATCTTGATAGTCGAGATAACATGACTTCAGTCGTTGTAGTTTTTCCTGGCGCTCCAAAAATTAATCCTGAAGCTGTTGAACGAGTAAAATATTTTGTTGTAATTTAAGGAAAAGGAAATTGAGGATATGATCAAAAAGGAAATTGAAAAAGATCTTTCAACAGAAGATACGGATATTTCTGCATTTACACTTGTTAAGAAGATACATCAAAGCTTAAACTCTGTGGAGGAATTCGCCATATATTATAAGTCTTGAGTAAAATTTATGTTTAGAATCAATTATATCATCGAAGTTTTGGATGAGCTAAGGCCAAATCGGGACAAATCCAAGGTATGCTATATTATATTATTCAGGATTATTCGTCTCCCTGTTTACAATCTATTCCTAATTCTCAGCTCTTTTTGCAACAAGTGGCGGCAAGATATGGCGCTTGTTACTTAAATAACGAAGAATCATAACTTTTTATATGTAGTTATCATTTTTCTTCACAAAATAATTTTACACGAAATGCTTTTCACGAATTTACTTGTTGTAATTTAAAATTCTCTAATTTGTGATCAATTTGTTTTTTTATAATCATTTTAATACCTAATAGAACAACAAATATTGCTTTTTTTAGTTATATTTCTCAATAATTTTAGGTTCAGGTGTCAATTTTGAAATAAAACGTTATCATATTTCAGCAATTATTAAAATGGAACTAATAGAGATTTAAATTAATTTATTATCCCATCTTACAGCTCTGATATAGATTTTGTTGTTTTTCTTAACTTTCAACCTCGTTCGAATTCTGAATGTACCTTCTCGAATCGGCAAACTAATTTCAAACTTAATCTGAGCGAATACGAAAAATTCGTGTTTTGAAGATATTTAAATCTTTGTTTCAACATATCCACAAGAAATTTTATATCCGCGAAACGATATCAATCCTATTACTATTCGGGTATGGAGTAACTTTAATTTTGAGCGATTCATGTGTTTTTAAAATTTTCTAACTATAATACGAATGTTACCATGATAGAAGCATGAATAAAGTTTTGATGATTTACGATCACTTACTTTATTTTGATGAATAAGAAAGTAATTGTAAGTCAATTTCTATGAAGATTGTATTTTTAGGTTTTAAGAAAAAACGGGGGCTTTTAATATACATAAGAAATGCGTACCTCACTTATTGAATCCCTGCGATATTTGAAATCGATTATATTAACTTCATAAAATGAAAAACTTTAAGGATAAACATTTTACAGATGCACTTCTGAATGGGAAATTGTATAATCCTATTACTATGATATTTAAATGACTGGTTGATTTTGGGATTTGTTTAAAACGTGTCTACAAAAGATACAATATAGAATCTTAAGCAGAAAATTAATTTAAAATTAAAAACTCAGAGAATGCTAAGGAGATGATTGCATAAAGGTTTATTTCCAGATAGAAAGCCACTAACGTTCTATTGGGCGTGAATGAAGTTCATGAAAATTTGAATTAATTGTCATGAATTAAATCAACACCCATTAAAATAATTGTATATATGTGGATAAACCAGCAATCCTGTTACTCTGCCCTATTTTCATTCGAGTATGTGTTTACAAATTAAAATTGTTGAGTTTGAGAATATGAGAAAATGTGTTGCGCCATCTATATACTTGAGTTCATTGCGCAACTTCCCGATCATGGGCTATAAAAAATTCTACTTGCTTATTTTTACGAAAGTGTTTTTACCATGCAAAATCGCAATTTTTTATATGCGAATGTTGGAAGTCTGATAAAAATATTTTTGGGTCATTCATAAAAATGTTAACTCAAACCTATTTCTTATTTGATACATTTTTATTCGAATAAAAATTTAAAATAAAGTGATTCATATCACGTGAATAAACTCATAAGAAATCAAAAGAAAGGAAGTCTTTCAGTCAAGCCACAAAATTACGCCTGTCTTATTAAATGCAGAATAGGGTAAGAATTTATTTGATGTGATTCGTACGAGGCAGTCGAAACTTTTTCCTTGAGTAAAACCGAAGGGGAAACATAGAAGAAGTGGAAGGCGCCAATTTAAAAATAGATACAAGTATTTTCCTTCAAGAAATATTGGTAAAAATGTAAGTATCAAACAAGTTACAACTCAAAATAGCTTAACCATTCCCAAATGGACATGATCAAAGACAAAATGTAAACAAAATAATTATATGAAGCCAAAGAATAAGTATAAACTAAGATGGACTGTAAACAAATTATTCTCGTTTTTATCAACAGAATTATTTGACCTTTCGAGATGATTATTAAAATATGATTAGATATCCAACACATAAACAAATATATCTTCATTTTGATGAATAAAATATTAGTTTGAGCGATTAAATTTACATAAGAAATATGAAGGATCTGTTCTACTTTTACGAATTTTCAAATTTGAAATATTGTCAATAAAACCCCCAACATTTAATTTTGATATTTCCGATAAAATTTCTGTCTACTCACTTCATCTTTCAACGCGATGCAGTCAGTATGATCCAAATTAATTTAAATTTTAAATAAGATACGATCAATATCGTATGCTTGCGTTTAGGGGTGAGAAATGGCTCAGAGGAGATTTTGAGTTTGGAAAACATGGAAACACCGATAAAATGACCACATATGCATTTTTAGAATTCAATATATAAAAAAGTTAACATTAATATCAACCTAAAGAAGAGATATTTCTGTTTTGACGGGTTCTAAATTTTAAAGCAACGAAAATTTGAAAAATCGCCAAGAGAAGACCAATAATATTCGGTAGCTTAAAATTAGTCAAAAAAATACAGCGATAAAACTATCGTCCAAAATATAGCCAACAGAAAACCAAGCAAACGAAGATAGAAATTGACAACACGAGAAGAGGTAGTTGAAAGACTCGGAATTGGCCCTCTTCATGATCGAAATCTTAAATGAAAGAGATTTCGAAACACTGTCAGTCAATGGGGAGGCAAAGGACAAAATTGTAAATAAATTTGCGATGATTCCCAATAAAACGTCGTGCTCGAATATCACTCCTTGATTTTCAAGCGCGTTATAGATTATGATCATCATCAAGTAAATCAATGCAGTCGCAGTAAAATACTCTAAAAATTAAAGGGCCCCACTTTAAACTTGTGCCTTTTCACATAAACCAAAAAATTCGTCAAGTAAAATAAAGAGCATATGAATCCGAATATACTAATTTTCATGATTGAAAAATCGAGGATTGAAAAGCTATATAATATCCAGAAATAAGAACTAACTCTTTGAAAGAATTATTAACCTCGTACAGAATGACATCAATATGAGGAAATCTGAAAATCTTGGCTGATTACTCTTAATAAATTTCCATACAATTGATCTGCGTGTCATATTTTTTTACATTCCCGAAGTGTACAGGCCTATACTCGCAATAGAACCAATATACTGACACACTAATAAACGATCCATGAAGATAGATCGTATGTACATATAATTATAGATACGCCGCGTTTTAATGCCGCCGCAAATATCACCGATTGTGGAGGATGTTAGAGAAGTGCTTTAACCAATTTTCTTTCAACTAACGTGAAAAATCAAACCTTCACCAATCTACCAAATGGTAGTATAGTTTTAGAATTTTTAGAATTTTGCTTATCTATTATTATTGAGATAAAATATTGTGCTCGATGTTTATATTTCCTAACCCATTTTAAGAGTGATATTTGACAATAATATGTTTATTTTTGTTTACTGCAGGTGTGGTTTGAAAATTATTTCACAAAACCCATAGATTTAGCCAAATCAAAATTAATAGTTGAGAATTTTGTTTTATTTTGTTGCTTCCATGGCCTATTTTACCGTAAAAAATGGCCAGATAAGCTGCTTAGGAATTCCCATGAAAAATCAGCGATAAATTTGGCATTCGGATGTATGAGGCGAATTTTAAAATTTTTATTTCTTCATCGCTGTGCTTAAGGTTTTAAAAATTATTGTAGGTTTAACTTGAATTAACACGTTAAAATCCGTTGAATCTGCATTTGAACTCTATTGTGTAGTTAAAACAAAAATTAGTCGCGCCATATGATACGATTATGTAATAAGGTGTAGGTACAGAGAAATAAATACGTTTTGGAATCAAAAAATTATAAAATTCTGATGATTAGTTTGTACATGAGTTAAAACGCCTAAATTTAATAAGATTAAATTTACGCATCTGTGAATGTTTGAAAAAATGTTCTTCCTTTTTTTGAAGTTTTTCTCAATTTTAAATTATCATCACGATAGAAAAACGTCAGGCCAGGTGTTGAAACTATGTCGGACATTATTGTTAACAATTAGATGAACTTACACTTATCGTAATTTAAATTTTTCAGATAGATTAAATGACAATCTTAAAAGCCATACTATTGTATTGTTAAAAACAATCTGAACGAATTATTAAAGATTAAACGAGAGGAGCGTTGGCAGATATAAAATCGATTCCTTCATCAACGTACCGTTTAATTTCATGTCATAATGGTTCAGAGGTATGTTCTTTTTTTGTTTAACTAATTGATGAAGAGCTTGTCTTTGCATAACATTTTCTTTTAATTTTATAGCAGAAGCGTTTTAAGCTGATCAACAACTTACTAATTTGAATGAATTTTTGAACTTACATACCGTCACGTTAGCGTATTTTAAAACCGTTACCAGATTCTATTTACACTTCCTACGTAGCGAGTAAATTATTTGTAAAATTAATCAAGTAAAAATATCTGTTGTTTTGACGAAAATTAACGACTAGGCCATACTTAAAATTTAAAACTTCGAGAGAAGGTTCTTTTAAGCTTTAAATATTATAGATAAATAAAACTGAAAAAGAAGCATTAATTGTCCTTAAATGAGATATTTAGGGATTATCAACATTTGTAAAACAACATGGTTACACTGGAGTAATTTTCTTTAAAATACAACTTCTTAACTGAAAATATATTATTTTTTCGTAAGTGCAAACGAGATAAAATAAAAATGACCGACTCTGATTTAACACATTTTAATCTTATTTTAAGTTTAATACAATTTACAGCTTATTTTCAATTGCAAATAATTTGATAAAAGATCATTACTCAGGTGTTGAGCGCTATAATGTTACAAACCTGATTTTGCTCCTCTGAACTTGTCCAGATGGTTCTTCGTCGTTCATTTCTACCTTTAAGTAATTTATTTAAAATGTGATGTATCTGAAGTAAAGATTGGTTTCTACACCACTTTCAGGATAGTCAAGCCATATTTTGACGAAATGTTAAAATTCTTGTTATGCATGCCGAAAAGTTAGATTTGGCAAAATGTAAAAATCGTTGATATTTTTAAATTTTGACAATTTTAACGTCATGCGTATTGATACAAAAATAAGCACAAATTTCCCCTCTTCGACTTACATTTCCATTCATTTTAGTTTTATACGCAAACCATGGTTTGAAATACAACCATTTTGGGAAGTTGAATCTGCCTCAGTCTTGAAAAGTGGTCTTGGGATAGCCGAGCAACGTACTTGACAATTTTAAAACGGTTCAAAGGCATAATAGAAAGCGAGTGAGTGGCAAATAAATTTGAAGACAGATGTTGAAAAATCTATGTGTGTGATTATTTTCAAAATATCCAACGTTTTACCATCCATTCACTTCAATGTGCAAACGTGTGATGGCAATTTTGTTATTTTATTGATCATCACAATGGTAAAAGCTAAATTAAACTTGAGTCTTTTTGAGGTGGATGTGATATAAAACGCGGCTACGGTAAAACCTGAAGAGGGGAAGAATAAAACACCAAAAATATAAAAATGATGAAATCTTAAACTTACTATCCAAGCTTTTTTATGATTTACCCTCAAAATTTTAAAATAATACCGCGTTATAAGTGCAATCATTTTAACGAACCAGTATGAATTAACAGCTGAACATTCTCCTTAAATATCACGGAAAATAATTTATCTTATTTATATTCAATGATGAAATGGGGAGAAGGTATCTTTTTAAAGACGTGTAAGTTATTTTGTTCATTCTTGACCACAAAACATCATCCCTCATAATATCTGCTTAAAAAGCGCTAGTTTCACTTATGATGATCTTCATGTGTTATTCATATGAATCTATTTTTTGATCATAAAACTGTATGCTTCATTTTAACATTTCCATAACTGGCGAATAGGACAGTTAGCGAAAACAGTTTTTTCCCTCAGACGTAAATAATATATCAAATTATTATCATTTCATGATTTCAACTTCAATATCATGCAAATATTTTCAACATAAAATGCGTCAGTTATCTTCGAAAAGCGGTGAGCTGTTTAAAATATACATTTTAGCATGATACATTTCGAATTTATGAACATTTACTCCCAAGTGTAGTTGTAATTTATTCTTGTTTTACCAAAATAAAAACGAATATATTTGAAAAATTTTATTCAAATTTAAAATATTTACCAGCTGAATGGATATCTATGACATCATGTGATTTTGGGTTTTATTGGGTGCATAATTAACTATATTCTTTGATGCATTTTCGTATACTATAATAATTCAAAGTGCTAACAATGAAATATCATATTTCTTTCTTTCTAAAAACAGTAAAATTCAAAAAGAACAGTAAATAATGATGTTTCATTCGTTTGTATTTTTACCTTTGACAATACGTTGTTTTAAAAAGCTAGCTGGTGATTTTTTGCTAAATAAAACAAAAACGCTATCGAATATTAAAACTGGTGTAAATTTTCATTTTTAGACTAGTTTTGCAAAATCGAAGCTGGAACGGACAACGCACAAATTAAAATAAAATACACGCTTGCGCATATCGTTATCTGATGCATTTTTCGTTTCGCCATTGATTACTTTTACTGTTAAGATAATAATATGTTTCAATTATTTCCTCAAATTTATTCAGCATGACTATTTAAGAAGATACAAGTCATAAATTATCCGTGTATTCTTGGTTGAATGATCAAAATAAACTATTTTACGAGTTATTAACATCTTTTTTGAATTTAATTGAATTCAACTGTTATTTTAAGTTGTAACTTGATTTCCTCACAAGAACACTTATTTCATAGAATTTGATAGAATCAATATATATGTGGTTCTACATGTAAATAAAGGTTATTTAACTCACATTACAATCTAGTTTAATAAATCAAAACAGATCACTTTAAAAGCACAAAACAAAGTTTTTCGTTGTTTGTTCTCAGGTAAAGTTACGTACAACGATGATAGTATCAAAAGTCAATCTTGTTAGGAGATTTATTTCCGTCCTGGAGCTAAAATAGACGCCGAGATAGCGAAGAAAGGAAACGAATACCTAAGCCGCGGTCATTCGAAAAATTATTTTTAGCCTATTTATACTTTTTCTGATAACCGTTAGAACGAGGCATAAAGAATAAAAATATGAAAAAGTTAAGGTTTTAAAATGTACATCGACTTAGAAAACCTGATAACTTGAGTTTGCTTAACCAGCGGCGACGGAGCTTTCCTTTCGAGCGAGGGTTGTAAATCAGGTTGAAATTTAATCGATTTAAACTATGAAATTAATTTTTGGACTAAAAACGCGTCTTTCCAAAATTTTGATATTTTTGATTAGATATCTACTCGTGGCATTTTGAACACAAATTATGTGATAAATTACCAAGCTATATTTTCATACAAAGATTGCGGCTTTATTTTTAACATTATGACTCATACAATGGCACCTGCAAAGAGTGGACCTTCTTACAGAATCTCGGATTCTTAAAACAACAATTTTAAAAATCGATTGGAAATTTAGAATTATGGAATAGATGAAACTATTATCTTACGATGATTAAAAAAATTCAAACATCATTATTACTGAAGTGAATTACGTTAATAGTGTTCATATATCACGTAGATGAAGAATCTAATTTACAAGACAAAACCACTGGGAGGAAAAGAATAATTAACCTGACATAAGCTAAAGAGAATGAGCGTGAAATATGCTCAAGCGTAATATTTGAATTTTCGCATCCTTACTCACGGACACCTTACCAGGAGTACATTTTGTTTTTACAAATTTCACAATCAGAAATTCATAAAAGAAAACCGCCGAGCATTCTAGATTCATATTTAAAGATAGAAAAAATCGAATGAGACAATGTTCAAAAACTTACTAGTTTATACAATCCAATAAAAAAAAGAGAAAATTATGAGGATAAAGAGACCAAAATTCGGAAAATTCAATAACTTTTAAGGAATATTAACTAATCGTCTTTTTTTGTTTTTTTGTAAGTAATGAAGTAGAAATGTAGAAAAAACCCAATGAGTGACAGGTTGTATAATATGTATAGATTGACAAGCACGGGAGGTAGGTAAGTTTGTTTGACTTTGAGAATGGCAAAATACAGATTATAAAGGGTAAGTTGGATCTTAATTAAGAGAAAATAAAACCAGTTGCATTTGTGTGATGTATTTTTTCCACCATAGATACTTCTGCACCTTTGGACCGAGGGCAGAGAGTAAATAGTATCCATACATGAAAACATGAACAACGCTGTTGAATATTACGAGGGGAATTCCTATATTATAAATATATGTAACCGAAAGGGCCAGGATATGTCTTTATCTGATGCCATTGAATAAGCATGATTGACAAATGGTGGTACACGTGAAAAAGCGAAACCTGGTTGTACTTTTTCCTCAAAATGAAAATAATCTGAATCGAAGCAAAGATTACAGTGTCTGTGAGTTCAAATATTTTGGACAGAAAAAATATATAATGGTACTGTACAATCTATTTTTAAGTGTTGAAAAATACCTTCAAACCCGGTCCTGAGGAAGAAATGACTCTCTTGTTGAAATGGACGCTCAAGTAGTCTGGAATCTCCAAGACAGCCATAAATGCCTGGGTTTAGCAAACTTAAAATAACCCCGATCGCAGTAAAACCACAAAATACAACAAGAATCAGGTTGTAAAAAAACATAAAACTTCTAAGATCAAATGCTTGAGTGTTTTTCATCAGTCTCTCACCAAAGAGTACAAAAAACACATAAATTAAGGAAATTGTAAACACCGGCCAAGGATTATCAACTAGAGGCCAATCTTTAACCAATTCTACTTATATCATGAGAAATACCCTCAGTTCCATAATAATTCAGAACGTGGCTATTACTCATTCGTAGAGGCTTGACCGATCACACTTTTTCGCCGACCGCATCGTGTTTAATCCCGCATTTATTTTTGACGACACATTGTTCGAATCTTTTTAACTCGTGTAATAACATCTCTTTGACTATCATTCAAAAATGAAAAAATTGTTTTTTAGCTCTAAAATAGACAAAAATATTCTCAAATTAATTACTTTTAAGAAGTAGCTACCTGTTTGTGATTTTTAAAACCATTAGACAATGGAAATTAATCATTTATTAGTCGCTTTATTTATTTAATATTGCCAAAATGTAATTAATTTTAATAAGCTTTAATCTAAAACTTATAAATCAAAAGTAAAGGGGGTTCTGCTTGAATTTTGAACAACATATTAGCATAATTTTCGCACGATAAGCGATAAGACTCAATTTGATGTAGGAAGCGGTCGATCGCGTTTGCGCTTTTTATTACTGACATCAAACTATTTAAGCCAAAATTATCATTAAGAATTATCGCGTGTTTTACAGCATGTCCTTTCATTAAAAATATAAAAACCCATACTTTGTTCTTCCTTTAGATATTCAAGTAGTTTCATTCATACCCGATCATTCATTAAATGTGACAGTTTTGCCATCGCGCAAGAGAAAATTTTCACCTTTTTCAAAAATGTAAATAAATATGGTTTAAAAGCTCTATTAGCATTTTTTATTGATCACAGAAAATATTTGTAATATAATTGGCTGAAAGCCAATAATTTGGATATACGTCGTCAAACGAGTATTCGTAAAAACTCGTCTTTTATATATAATCTGACAAAATAAAGTTACAAATCTTGAATATCTTCATCTTCAAAAATTTTTCTGCCAGAACTTTTTAAATGATAATTCTCATAGTTTGGTTAGTGAGTAAAAATGGTAAGTATAAATTCACTGACTTTTTTACCCAGATAAAACGGCTTTATATTATTACTTCAAATTAAATCATTGAAAACTCTTAAATCCTAAATGAATTTCATTGTTAAAATACTTTAAAGGAAACTTTTGGAACGATGGTCGGTGCAAGTTAGCACATATTCGTAAGATAAACTGGAGTTCGAAAACTTGTAATCTATCAACAAACCTATGATAAGAAAAAACTATGATTAATCATCCTGGTTTTGGTGGATTTAAATTAACAAATGTAAGTTTTTAAAAGTGAATATTGAAGAGTTTTAAAGTCAAAAATCATCGGAGTAGACTTGAGGTAAATATTTTTTTATTTATATCCTTTTTGCAGGTCAAGTTTATTGACCGTTAAATTCATTTTACTAAATACTCAAACTCAAAAATCGATGGTAATGTACGATAGCGCGAATTTAATAGTTGATAAAAATATTTTTATTTTGATATGATAATAGCTATTAAAACTCATATGTGTTATCCACGTGATCAATTTCAAAAATGTTTATTTTGCTTTATTTAATTCATAATTCAATTTAATTTTAACTGGTTTAGTTTTTGAATGAACCATCTAACTCTTTAAGATCTTATTTATTATTTTGAATTGGAGAATTAACGAATCTTTTAGAAAATTTAACAATGAAATCCATCCAATCAAAAATATATCGATTAACTTGTTCAAATCACCAAAGCCAAAAATATCCTCAACTGCTGCTAAAACGAGTTTAAACGGCCATTAAAATAAATGGCGTTTCTGATTATACCTGAAATTATCAAAATTTAATTTTTATTTTGATGGTTGACACAATAAAAATGAATAACTTTTAATGTTGAGAAAAAATTAACGACAGATAAATTTTATAAGTCGCATATGATATTAAACCATCGTTTTCTTTGTTTCCTTAAAATCTATTAATTCTAACACCTGAGAATTTTATTTATTTTATTATGCCAATGTACTTATTACGTTTGATTTGACCAATAAGTTTAATAAAATGGTATGATGACAAATAAAACTTTTAATCACTTACACTTTGCTTCAATACATATTTGATAACTTTTGATGTTCAATTAAAGTTTTAAATAAAATTAATACCTATTTACTGAATTCACGATGGCTGAAAGCAAGTTAAAGCTGTAAAGTTGTGAAAGATGAGTCCAACAAACGGAGCGAGAAAACTAGAAGCAAAATAATCATGAAAATATTCACTTTATTCGTTGTTTCCTCTCGCAATAGTAAATTCAGCATGAAGGGTGATATATTCAACAATGTTTCGGAGGAAAATTTAAAGATAGATTTTATTCAAAGTATTTAAAAAATTTAATAGCTGTTTTTTATTTAATTCGTTACTCATTCTGCAAACCGTCCTACATACAATTTGAAAACATGAGAATCAAATTTTTATCGTATTTAATCAAAAAATTTTTTAATTAAGTATTTAACCCAGGTTATTGGTGTTATACGCAGATTATTTTGAAAAATGTGCTGTCAAACAGATTGCTTCGAAAAAAGCAAGAATAACAAAATGCTGCCCAAGGGTGGATGATTGCTTCGCCCGCCATTTTTTATATTTTTAATACAACTGAACTATTTCGTAAACCCTTATAAAAGTTGGAATTTTAAAAAAATATTCAAGTTTAAGCATGCAAACGGCTCGATTTTTAGGAAAACATCAAAACAACAAGCAAAAATTTTACTAATTTTTTACTTTTTGAAATTGCGCAAAATCAAAAAAATTAAAATAACGAAATCGAGAAATTCTATTTCTGAAATTATCGAGTTTTTCCGGTAATGGGTGTATGTTATTAGCGGGGTATCGAATCGTAGCTCAGGAGCGACAAGGCTTCGTTTGTGGCCAAAATCATGATTGTTTGATACTCCTTTTTATACCCCTATCCACAATCGTCTAAAAAGAGGGTTTCCATTTACTTTATAAGAGGCTGGAAGAGAATTGTCGCTCTGTAAACAACATAACTCCATAACTCTTCTTATTTCTCTTATTTTCTGATAAATTTTATCTGTTTAAAGAAAATAAAATTGAGTTTTTAAATATTTTCTTTTAATGCTGAGTGTATGTCTCGGTAAATATTATTTTGGCAAAGACAAAATTAGGAACCTCATTGATAAAATTTTCAAATAACGTTTCAGGCGTAAATTCACAGTTCGGAGCGTTTGATGTTATTGATTTCGTTTGATTGCACGAATGGACTTTTTTATCTTGTGTAATCTCGTTTTTGATAATTGTACGCGCCTTGAATTTTTCTGGAATAGCACGAGCCGTACATACATAGTATATCGTTTCGTTTATTTTTCTCATTTTGGAGTACGAATATCCTTGGAAATTAACAATCGAACCATCAAAATCCAACTGAGCGTTGGAGGTTAGAAAAGTACAAATTCGTAAAATCTAACATACTACCTCATAATTCCCTCAGATATAGGCTTCATTGACTAGAACAAAGTCCCTGCGTTTTTAAATTCATGAATTCAAACATATATAGTTCTCTACATGCTTTGAAAAACATCGTGAAATTCACTGGGGATTTCATCGATATTGAACCATAAATCATTTTTAATTCTAAAAAATGACTTTTTAACCGTAAAAATAAAAAGCGAATACCCACAGGCGAACAAGTTAAACAAACAGGAAAAATGGGTCAAACAAACTTAATCAGTTTTTATAGCTTTAATTGGCTTCAAATTCAAGTGGGAGTTATTTAACTTTTTGGAAAATTGTCTACAATATTATCGTTATGCTTATTGCGCTTGCCAGCGTTTAAATGTCGACACCTCCAAAAGGTAGATTTGCTTCATCAAAAATAAATAATATATATCATTAGTTAGGAAACTGAAAAATATTAAATCTCCCCTTTATCATAATATATACAGATTACTTTTTTGCTTCGTGTGATGCAGGCTAACATTGGCCTTTTTATCTCCAATTAAGTTAAAAAGATGAATTGACAGAAAATGCTTATCTTGAAAATTAACAAATTTTTTTAATTATTTAAACTATCCAACAAAATTGAACTTAGCCCTCTATGATCAGAGGTTTTAAGAGATGATGAAAAAGTAAAACCTTTGATTCATGTTTTGAAATTATGGCGAGTCTCGCTTCACTTTTTTCAGCCAGAAACGAAACGCCAATCACGTTTACTTTATTGTTAAATTTTCAAAAAAACGTTTGAACACAGAAAAAACTTTCAAAGTTATTGAGAGGATAATTACTACCAAAGCGCAGCTGAACAAAAGAAAGTGCACGAAATTAAAAAATAACTAAACAGCTCTTATAGATTATAAATATTATCACATTGAAAGAAAATCAAGAGAAGTACCGGACCGACTTAAAACTTAAAAACGGTAGACTCAATTAGGTGGAGTGAGTTTTCGCGCATGTACTGAACATGGCGATTAACTTACCATTAAAGGATATTTTTATTTAAAGCCCGAAGGATATTCTTTTATTACGTCTAGTAACTAGAATAGTAACAAAAAAAGTTGCTATTGTCTCATTTTCATAAGTTATTGATAGCTCAACATGCTTTCGCGAAAGATTTCCCAGATTTTTCGATCAGGTTATTTAATTTTGTTCACTCTAAATACCATTTTGTTTTGTTCTATCATTACACTAACTTGAAACCATGAACTGGAGTCTCTCTAAAAAATGAACCATGAAGGTGAACTCCACAGCTTTTTAGTTCCCATCTACTACGATTGATGGTGGGTGGAAAATGGAAAATCATTTAGCTATGATTAAATTTAAAAGAAAGGAGGAATTTTTCCCATAGATTTTTATTTTGAAAATTTAGTTTCACATCTCAACATTAATTATCATCAAAGATAACTAATTGTCTGGTTAAAGACAACTATGAAGTTATTAGACATTAAACTGTCAACAAAATGAATCAAGCCCGATATATCCATTATAAATTTATTATAAAAAATAAAATAAACGTAAAATTCCTTAATACCACCAAAAGTTTTGCGCAAACACACAAACTATATATACGACTAATGAAGCGTGACCCTCAGTAAAAGAAAAAACGTCTTTTTTAAGACTTAGAACAATGCTTAAAGGTAAGAATTTAAATTTTATGTCATCAGAAGATATCTGAGCTTTGAAAAAATACAAAATAACTGCCCGGTGAAGGAAGCATTTAACCCATTATTGAGTTCGTTTGCTTTAGCGCATAGTCGCGCTATTTACAACTTTAATTTTTTATATTTAAAACACATCCTCATTTGAATAAAAAACCCACGTAAAACTGAAAAAACATGATAGTAATCGCAGAAATTACTTCACTAAAATTAAAAAAAGTATTTTCAACAGCATATATTTATATTCATAGTTCTTCATAGTCCACGGTTAGGCCGCATTTGCAAATATTTTGAATTGAACCATCAAGTGAGGTTTGTGTGGAAAACTCGTGAGTATGAACACTTTCATCATCAAACTTTTTGTTCCCTATCACTTTTTTCCTTAAAGCTCAATAATTTGAAATATCTACTGGCAACACTTTTTTGAATCTTTTTAGTTCTGGTTTTGTTCTTTCTAAAAGCCAAATCATTTTTATGTTCTTGGATGGCTTCGAAGGACCCCCACACTTTCAGGGCTCGTTCTTCCACGTGAGATCGCAAATATAATCTCATTGAACCAAACTTTTTATGGGGATTTCTTCTTGAAATATATTTTAAAGGATCGTATTTTTTGTCAATATCAGAATTTTTCAGGCAAAATTCCTCCCATTATTTGAAAGATACTTTAAGTGCAGTTGAATGGGTTATCAATTTATGCTTGTTTTGAGGATCCCTCTTTATAGATAGAAAGTACCTACACTTATTGCAAATTTCAAGGTTATAATTTTTGAGTAAAAAAGATTCATAAAAACTGCTTTTGCATTCCAAGCATGGTCTTGCGTCTGGTTCATCATCGCATGCGATTATCCTCTCTAATGTTAAGTTAGTTCGAATTAAATATCAATAAATGAGATTTTACTACAATCATCGTCTTTCTCGTTGATAAAGAAACCAGCACCGCTGTCCATGAATAATAAAAAAATTATGGCGAGTTGCTTTAATGGTATTTTAATATCGGGGATTGGGATCGAACGCACTTCGTATAAACCCGCCCATTTAATGCTCTTTGAGTCAAACACCATCCACGAAATTATCAAATAAAAAATAGACATGAATGATTTTTGATGAAATTTTCCAAACATAAATCCGATACGCGACCCTATGAAAACAGATCACAACAAAATCTCATATTAAAATGATAAATACCAAATATGGTTCAAAATTGGATTTAAAATTTGTGAAAGGTTCAGAATAATTTTAGATACGTCAAACCATTCGAATAACATGACCATATATATACGGCATCGCATAAAAGTCTCTAAACCGTGAAAAAGAATTAAAAGTTATTCAAACTGGAAGCTTTGTTTTTTCAAAAGCATAGTCTGGAATAAAGCCAAATAATCAGTAAATGTCCCAATTAATATTCTATATGAATAATGAATAACAAAATCTGAACGCTATGAAAAGGAACGGAAGATAGAGGTGAAATCTTTCCATGATTTAAATAAAAATACGGCCCATTGTATATTAGATCACACAGATACATAATGAGGCAATTGTTCTTTTTACGATATTCGGTTCGCGTCCATCAGCATACATAATTATTTTATTTTCGTAAAAATACAAGTAAAAAACAATATTAATAACTTATAAAAAGTAAAATTATGTTTAACGAAATGTCGGCCCGCCTACACCGTTTATCGATTTAAAATGGCTTGTATTTTTTGTATTTACGCTGTCAATTCTTCAATGAAAAAAGGCTCAAATTTATTTGAACATAATAATTGAAAAAACAGCCCTTGTCGCCAAACAAACGGCAAATTTTTGCTTATTTTCTCAATTTGTTAGAAAGAAATAAAAATTTCTGATTATACCAGTTTTGAAGGTATTCTTTTTGTTATGTGACGGTGCTGTAGCAGAATAACCTACTTGTCTGTGATTATAACTTAGTCAAAAGTTAACATATTTAAACAGATGAACTAAATTGGTTAGTTTTTCAACTTTGAGAAATAAATATTAATTTCTGGACTTTCATAAAATTATCTGTTTCCATGAGCAATTAAAGTAAAAACTAACATCAGCGCATAAATATACATTTTTTAGAAAGACATTGGTTAAAAATTACGAATAAACTTTTAAGATAATTTCTATTGAAGCTAAGTTGATAAAAATATTTTAAACAATTGTATTTTAAGATAAACCTGGATTATCGGGGAATAGAAGAAATGGTGTACAATATTTATTGTTAATGAGTGAATGTAATTATAAATCTCACGTATTGCAAACAGAATAATTTACAGCTCAATTAAAACTAAATAAAAAGTAACTGCTTCTTTTGAGGGAAATTTTCGTTCCTTAAATCATTCAAGTGAAGTTAATAGATTCAAATGTACTTCAAACCACTGCGCGTGACATTTTTATTCACTATTTGAATTTTCACAAAAATAATTGATTCAAAAAATATTTTGACGATTGAAAATGACAAAATCATTTTCTTTTTTATAAATCAACAACGAATGTAAAAAATACAATTATTTTTCATTTGTGGCGCCAAGCTTCATGGATAGTACAAATTTTCATGGTTCAAACGCGTAGTCTTTTTAAAGCGTTGAGTATTATTCTGATTTGTACGACAGACAAAAAAATTTTTAATTCATAATTGTGTTTGTGAATGAAAAACGAACCTAATTATTTGGGAATTCATTGAAAATAATTTCAATAACCACGGGTTGAAAGAACTTCCCTCATTCATCGAATTTTTATGAAATCGTTAGTAATTTAAAACCTAAATATTAAATTTTGAAAAACGTATGACTATGAATCAATCCAAAAAGATGAATAATACAATAAAAAACAGTTGATACTCACAAGCAGTTTTTTATTCATTATAACGGATAATCTGAAGTTAGATTATTATAATTTAAATTATAACACCAACTAACTTTAAAATTACTTTTTAAAATTCAGAAAAATAAAATCTTTTAATCTCAAAAATCAATGAAATTCAAAATCCTCACATGCATGGCCAAATATGTTTCTCTATTTTTTGTAATTTAACACAAAGTTTTACTTTCAACGTCTATCTTCAAGATACGATGTAAAAACCCGTTAAACGTCATTTTTAGATTTAGAAAGCCTAGATATTACCATCGCTCGCGACCTAGAACATAAGCACATGTAATTCAAATAAAAATAAAAAGGCTGCGATTCTTTAAATTTGTTTTATTTAACTCATTTTAAAAACATAAAGGGAAAATATGAGATTTAGTCTTTTGAAGAATAAGTTAGATCATCTTAATGTTGAAATATTTCTTTTTTGAAGATTTTTTCATTTTAAATTTCAAAACAGTTGTTTTTATGAAGATTTTAACAGTTCAAGAATGTGTTTTATATTCATAAAAAGCTTCATATCTTGCATATTATCTAAGAAACGCATGAATACCTGTGGTATAAATCTAAAGTTTTGTAATTGTTTATTTGAAAAAATATCTCGGGAGATTACCGTGTATGTTGATCTGAATTTTTTAAAAATTTATAAATTATGAAAGGAGTTTTAAACTCGACATCCTGTGATGCGAAACCCCCGCCGTTTGTTAAACAGGAAAAAGGCGGCTCAACCTTGTTTCAGATTAAATCACATTCAGTGATCATAAGATAAAAATATTTTTGAAAATACATTCAAATTAGAAAGGATAAATTTATAATATCTTTTTGAGAAACCTTAAATGTGGATTTAAATGAATCCCTCTTTTAGATTTATTATTTTAAAATTGCAAACTGTTGCAAAAATAATATCGCATGATTTTTTATTCATTTTAAAAGCACAACTATTCAATCACAAGGTCTGGAGAAGAACTTAGAAAAACGTTTGATAAACTCATATTTATTTAAACAGTGGTTAAATCTGAAAGTTATCTTCGTAGTTTATTTCCCATATAATTTGCTGTAATCAACTAATTCATAGTACTTGGATGATGTTGAAGAGCTAAACTGATCGAGAGGATGCGTGTTCCAATATTAGAAAAGATGTCAATTAGCATCAGCTGTTTTTCACCAAAAGATATATTTAAAAATTTGAAGCCATTTTCAGCAACTTTAAAATCCTCGAAAAAATCATGAAAATGCGCACGTGCATAAATTAAAATGAACAATCGTTAAATCTAAACAAAAGAATCTAAAAACAGCCTAAATTTCAGAATGGAATTGTCACGTAAGACTGTGTTGAAAATATTAGATTTTAACTGGTTTCACAGGATCTGGCATCAAGCACTCAATAAGCCTTAGCCATGCTTTACACTTTTCTATGTCAAATACCCCGAGATTTAAAATGTGAAATATTCCTAGCTTTATGCCACACTTGGTAAAAACAAAGACATTCTGCGGCTTTTAAAAAATGCTGTTCTTCAACTTTTCAAAAAGTGTTTAGATTTATTCATAGTCTTGATTCAAACATTATAATATTAAAACAAAATCTCAGACTGTGGATTGAATATGGAGACAATCAAGGCGCCAAAAATTGAGAACGATGTAAGCCGTTAAAAATATCCAGAGCTATGAATTGTCTTCTTTTAGATACATAATAATATTACATCCAAATTTATAAAATTCATTCAAAGAAATGGCTAAATAAGCAAACTTCAATGAATGCAGCATGTAGGCTTGAAAATATATTGATTCTAATTTCGGAAAACTTGATCGTCAGAAAAGATCTCATAAAAATCGAACAACCCAAAGTTAATCTGATAGATTAATGAATTTTTCAAAATGAAAATTTTACGTTGTCCGTGGTTATATATATTTAGTTGACCCTTTTGTCATAAATTTAAATCAGATACACAATACACTTACTGTCACCTGAGAGCATGAAACAACTAAATACAACAGTAACGGACATTCAAACAATAAACATGACCTTATAACCTTAATAACACGATGTAAAATGGTAAATAACGGAAATAGGTTGCGAACTAACCATAAGGTCATTTTATTTCTGAAAATTTAAATTGAGGGAAAACTTAAATTTTTCAGTCGATTTTTAAGCGGTAATTATTAATAGTTGATAAATAAATGCAAAATCGAGCATTACAACATTAATTCTAAAAATCAAAATATCTAATCTGCAAAAAGTACAGATTTTTTCTCTTATTTGATACTTGTCAGAGTTAATTATTTTAGGTTTCTGACGCGTAATTGTTCATTGCAAAAAGCGCAATTTACCATTTATATCCCTACACCCCTTGCTTTATATGTTTTGATAATCTTAAGTGACACAAATATAAACATATATAAATCTAATCATACTGACGATGAACCAATCTTTCAGCACACACTTAACTTTAGTTCAAGGTGAAAGTTCGATTTTAGGACAAAAACCTAAATTTTTTCGATAAAAATTAAACAAACATTAATGATCCTCAAAAAAAATCATTCATTGAACAGTCGTATTGGCAAATATGCAAAAATGGAAATATTTAAAAAAATTATGCTGACCCAACGATCAAGCGGATTCTTTAAGAATTAAAAAGGTATTTCAAAAATACCGTGAACTATGATCAAAATTTCCAGCTCATTAATATAAAAATTTGCTAAATGTAGCTAATTAGTTTCACCATTTTTAGAAACCACTCGATTTTGCGCAGTTATTTGAATATTCTAAATTTTTTTTATTTTATCGATTTGTTAAAGTATGTTACCGCATTCTACCGATATGTCTGTCAAATTAGGATTAGTTACGATTTTTTAAAGATAAAATTTCAACTTACGAATTATCAGTTGAATTTTTATAATAACTTCAATTTTCAAGCTAATCTTTAAGGGCACATATGAATTCTTTGATTAACAATGATCATTAAAATGCGTAAATTTTGAAAAACCTTGGAACAAAAAGAATCTTAACGTTATGTTTTGAAGAGATCAGTTGAATTCCAAGCTTTATATTTCAAAATGAGAAGGCATTGATATTTTATCTTAAATTATTTTTTTTATTTTGAAGATACCCATAAGTGAAACAAAGGGAAGTTCTCTTATGTTTACGATCCTAATAATGCCTTGACATCTCTGCACACGCGCCGAATAATTTCATTTCAACATCTAGTCTTTATTCATTACTCTTTTTAGATATAATTCCATCTTTTTCAGAGTAAAAGTTAACAATTTTGTTTTTTTTTCTTTTGAGCACTTAAATTTATTTTTTATCTCACATTAAAAATGTTTTTGGGTTATTTCATAAAATATAAATTTGAACTTTCAAGTATAAAATGAAAGACGCGATAATTTTAATTACATGAACAACAAAGCCTGGGATATTTCTTAATAATTAATTAAATAAAAATGCACGTGCATATTTATATTTTAACGCAAGCCCGAAGAAAAAAATTATGGAGGGAATTCGCGTCAAAATTTCACTTTCTTCTGTCTGTAGCTCCCCGAAAACATTTTGGTGGTACATTCATAATGAGAACCGGCTACTTAATTTTTTCACTGATTTCATCGCAGATGTCCTGAAATTTAACGGAAATTCAGAATACGCATTAGATAAATGTCAAATAAAACTACAAGATATATCAATTCCGATTCATCAACCATTACTGATACTTCGGGACGGAGATCACATTGAGTTAAAAAAATTAAAGAATTAGAATTATACATGCTACTTTAAATGATGGGAATATGAGAACGATGAGGGTTGATCCTCCTCGATGCGAAAAACGAAAAAGAACCATTAAAAATGTTGAGGTTGAGTTTAGTTTTTTTTTTGAGAATCGAAATATACAAAACGAAATGTGTGGTGTAGGGAGCACCATTGCTTTATTGCATGAAAAATCTCAATACCAACCTACTGAGTGTGGTATAAAAACGAGCTCTTTAAAATACTCGATTCCAGAACCCGTTGACGGTGAGGTATGACTTCATCCATATTCAGGACTTTAGTCAATTCTCTCCATTGATAAAATTTCCCAAACGAAAATATCAAATAGCTTTTAGACATCTCGAATTAGGCGAAGATTATTGTCCCAAAATTTCCGATTTCAAAGTATGAAACTATTTACCTTAAAAGACTGGTTGTGTTATCAAACGCAAAAAAGAAAACAAACAATTTTTATTGAGCTTGATGAAAAATACGTCATGCTATTTTTCAACCCAGATTCCTGAAAGTGATTCTTTGGGAAAGTTCGACATTGTGGATGAAGATGGAGAGAAAATCAAACCCATACCAAGTTCCCTCGTTTTTTCTTGACTTAATTTTAGCTTAAGTTGCAGTGGAGCCAGATAATCGAACCAAAGCTTATCAGCAAAAATAAAACTCAATGATTTAATATCAAATAATTGTATTAATTGAGATAAATACTTTTCTATTTTCAATCTTGAATTAAAAAAAATGAAAACTGGCTCACTTTTAATATTTCACGTTTGAGAATGACTTTCTTGGCTCTTGTTATTTTCCCCAATATTTTACATGCCTGATAAAAATTTTTGTCTTTACAAATATGGTGAAATTTGTTTAAACTTCATTTTCGATTTTCATTTTATTTCCACGGTTGTCGATTGATAAAATGAATATATTTGTAATTCTAGCTGTCAATATAGTATCACTAAAATTACCTCGTAAGTCCCATCCCCGACTGTTTCCTCACTAGGTGTATAAGTTCATGGCAGATCTTTTGATGAACACTCCGACGTGCGAATTAGAATTAAAATTTCACATATAAACAAAAAAAAAGAAGTATATAACATCTTAATGGTCAATCATTGAAATTTTACTCATCGGAGAGAGTTTGATACAAACGTTCAACAATTTATAAGTTTTGTTCAATTAAATTCTCGATTTGAACTCAAAATGAACCATAATACATGCATAATTTTATAGCTTTTTGTTCACGATGAACGTTTGGGTTGATTGAGGATTTTTAATATCATGAGCATAAGCTTATGAAAAATAAATAATTATAGATTGTTGTTTATCGTGATTTTGTAACATGTCGAGAGATAAGTGAGTGGTAAAAACCAATGTACTTGTAGTTTTCATCACAATTTGCGCCATTTTGGAAAGTTGAGATTTGTATGATAATAAATGAGAAATTTTAACCCCTTTAAAGCTTTTAAGTTGTTACTCTATCAAAATTAATTCTTTCATATAGTTTTCAGCTGTAAAAATTATATCTAGACAACTCATGAAGTCATGAAAATCGACGCAAGACATTAAATATGTTTGACTTGAAAAATGGCCTTTGTTGTTTGGAGATTGAAAAGCAACGATTTATAATTTCATGATGACATTTTTATGAATTTGTAAAAATTTCTCAGTTAATGCTGCTTTTGAAAATAACGAGGGCAACGTTTGAACTGTAAAATTTAGTCTGGCTCATACCTATTCTGTCTTGCGAATGTTTTCGATAATTTAATTTAAAATTTTCAAACCATAACTCTGCCGTGTTAAATTTCAAAATTTCAGACGTCTACACTGATCACAAAAATAAGAAAAGAATCAACTCTTAAAACATATTTAAAAGAAACATAAAGAGATTAAAATATTAAAACATAAGAGATTCCTTGAGGTTGGTTACGCATGCTAACAACTCATTAACAAAAGAAAACAAAATGCAAAATATGGAACAGAAGTGAGATAACCTGTCGTTGTTTCGTAACCGACCTCGATCAATTCAGACAGAATATATTTTTATACATTTTTAATAACTTTTATTTCCAATTAACCTCGATCGATAACCAATAAAACGCGGATTAATTATATCTTTTGTTTGCGCCGCAAGAGTAGTTTCCAGTTATCCACTCGGTTAGTGATTAATTTTGTGATTGAGATAAAACGGTTAAATTGTTTCGTTTTTTTAATTATTGAATTGTACGCGTAAGAATGACCCAGCTACGCATACTAATCTTCTGAAAACGTAGCTATTTCGATGTTGCTTTTATTTTTTCTATTAACTTGGGTAGTCTGCGACTCTTATAATGGTTTTACCAACACAGTCCTTGGCTTTCCCACCAGCGAAGGCCTTTCATGTGAATGAAATTTGAACTCTTATATGAAAGTATATTTTATTCAAAGCAAATGGTTATTAATTTTTTTAATTTCAATTCTTACCTAATTAAAAATAATGTCAGAAACTGCTGAACTTAATCTGTGCTACTCTGGGAGAATTTCGTATTTCTCTCATTTATTTGTCCATATGTGAAGGACTCACTCTTTTCCAATCATAAAATTTATACTGTTAGAACTAAAATCTATTCTCATTTCTACGAGTTGAAATATCCTTTTGAACCTAACGAAGAACGCGCAGGCTTTTCCAATCGATAAAGCAATCTTTGCTTCATTAAAAAGCTTATTTTGCAAATAATTGGCCCGTTTTCTGATTTTCAGCATTGTCATAATTCTCACTTTCTGTTATTAAAAATTAAAATTAAAGATGTTCAATGTTTCAGATCTGTAGCGTTTGAGGCATAAAACTAAAAATAGCAAAAAAAGATTCCCTCAAATCGATTTTCTTTAAGAAATATCTTATTTTAACCATAATTAAATTTTTCTCACTTTCGCCACTAAAATTAAACATCTATTATTATGAGAAATCCTTAACAGATCTTATGTAAGTTGATCGCATTCTCTGCAAAGGAGTCAAATCTACCATACTTTAATTCATTGAAGTAAGCGAAGTTAAAGAATGGTTGTAATTATCGTTTCTTTGAAATGTTTAATTCTACTTTCACACTAACTGTAAATTTTAAATGTGAACGATTAAGGTATTTAAATCTTTGAATGTTCCTAACTTCATTGTTTTAATTTTCTAATTCTTAAAATAGGGGTTTAGCTGTGAATAAGAAGTAGCCCTTCAAACTATTAACATAAATAGGCAGCATTACGACTTTCATTTTATTAAATTACTCCTTTCAAAAAATAATTACCTATTAATCTGCGCATTTCTTTTAATCGACCGCTTAAGATGGAACGGAGTGAATTCTAGGGCTGCTTGGTGAACTTGGAATGTTGTGGAACCTTTGGTAAAAATCATTAATTCTTAAAAGATAGGTTTAAACGAAGTTTATTAATTTGGATGACAATAGAAATGGACCGTTATTCTAACAATTCGCTGAACTTTCTTTCAAAACTAATTTTTAACAATAAAGTAATACTCGTTTTACAAAGCAAAAGTGAATTAATAACAAGTTTTGCGCATTGATATTCCCAAAAGGGGATATTTCTAGAAGTCACCAGTATTATCAGTCGTGATTTGGTAGTAAAATTTTAAATCAGTCTGTCTGTGGATATATAAATATGATACAACAAGACTAATTCTTAAAAATCTCGCGCCAAATAAGTTGACTTGAAAATTACAATAAAATTCAAAGTTTAATCTTGGCATCGATTTCAAATTATGAATGCAGAAAAATTATTACGACTCACTATCCGGTTATCAAAAAAGCATGTGTTAAAATTTTGGTTCGCTGATGCCCAATTGATTTAAATACACAACAACCGAGTTCAAATTGATCTTATTCAGATTTTAATTATATATTAGCGTATCGGAGTAATAATGAACATGTACCGATTTCGAAAAAAGTAAAAGTAGGATTAAGGTACGACCACGTTGAATTTAGAGATGTGTTCATCAACAAATTTATAGAAATTAATATATGGTAAAAATGAAAAAATTAATAAAATAAATAAAATTGAAAAGGAGTGAAGACACAGCTAGCAATCATAAAAATAATGAATGGGGATTTTAAAAAGCTTTATCTCGTTCAAAGTCGGGGATTAGATAACAATGAAATCGATATTATCGAAAACGCTCAATTTTTCATCATGGACAAAATCAAAGTTATATTTCAATGTAACCGTCCCGGCTGATCAGCCAGAAGGAACCATATTTCTACTCTCAGACGCAACGTCAACCGTAAAATATCACATTTAAAAGGATTCAAACGAAACCATTTCCCTGTGGCGATGGAAAAATACAAGTAATTTAAGTGAGGTTTAAGATGCGAAATAATATCAGAAAGAACAAGTTCAGAATTCCATTCAAAACCTGAAGAAAATCCGACATCCAAATATTTTACTGTTCATTAACGAAGAAATTGTATTTTATTCACTTGAAAAAGTCTGAATCTGAAATTGTTCTAATTACCGAGCATGTTATTCCACTTAAATTATATTTGTCCACGCTGAAAAATTATTCAAAACAAGTTCAACAAAATCTTATTTCGTGGGGCGTTCTTTGTATTTTCGTAATTTATCCAGATTCATAAATAGAAAGTTTTGAACTTCTTGCGCAATTCCTGTGATATTAAGAACACTTTCTCAATAAACTCCGTTTTCGTTAATGATAGACAAGAATGGAAATTAAGTGGGTTTCATTCTTCATATGATCAATTTGACAAACCTTCCGGGCACTCGTACAACGAAACAGGCATATCACATACTCATAATTTGTGCAATTTATATTTAATTTAGATCTGATGATCACTGTTTTACTAGCTTTATCTATAAAATTTTTAATGATGATTCAAACATCGAAAATATCAAAAATGTATTTTCAGAATAACAAAACCAGATTCCTCAGTACATGAGATCGGCATATCGTTCGCTTTTAAGTCAAAATAAATTATCAATAAAATTTCAAAATTTTCAAAATTCACCCTGTTTTTCAAATATTTTTATTTCTTTTATGGACAAAATGTCAAATCTTCAAGTTTTGGATCAACAGGAAGTGGCAAATGTTCTGAGTGAGCATAAAGATTTAATTGCTGATCTACCTCCATCTTTCCAAAATTCTAATATAATATTTTTATTGATAAATAAATACAAATTCGGGGGAACATTTCCTGAAATAATTGAGACCTGTCTTAAACGTTTTATGTGTTTCTATATTTTAAGATTATTTGTAAAATACCAAAAGAGGAAAAATCGCCCCACTTACAATAGATTTTCTTCTCAATCTTTATAAATCTCAGAACGGTTCGATCAAAAGTCTACTATTTAATCATGTAAATTTTCGTCGTGTAAATAGCATGGAAATATTATCAAATACTTTAATGTAAAACAAATTAATGAGATCGTACTTCCTTCAATCTTATTAGGATTTTCTGATCCTTCTCCCTACACACGAGAAGTTGCTCTAAAGTCTATTGTGCCATGTGCTCCATCTCTTTCTTCACAAAACATAACAAATAAATTGTTGCCACATTTGGCTAAATCGCAAATGGATCCAAACCCTATCTTAAGAGCCAACACAAATGTGTGTATTGGGAAGGTATGAGTGGTTATTAACAGATTTCGAAATATATTCCAACAGATATTTTGACGATTGCTGTGATCCGTGGACTTAAGGACAACTTTGATTTGTCTCAACGAGCCGCTCTACTAACAATTCAAAATTGTTCAAATGTCTTCAATATTCAACAAGTTGCACAAAAACTTATTCCTTGCTGTTCTACAATTATTGTGGATGCATCACATGAAATTCGAGCCATTGTACACATCTGTAATAAATTTAGGCTTTGGACACCTTGAAAAGCTTGCTTTCTCAACTTAGTATATTGGTTGAAAGTTGCGCGATCAAAACGCAGACTGAGGAAAATATGGTCTCCTCTGCGAAAAAATTAAGCGGTTGGTTCGTCTCAAACCTCTTGAATGTTAAACCTGACTTAAACCATCGACCAAAACTAAATGATAAACCTCCTGCTACTAAGACTAACGTTGCAGACCCTTCTGAACAATCGATTATAACTCCCATACCTCGTTTTGATATACAGGATGAGGGGGATAGCTCCTCTGAGGAACTCTGTCAAAAAACATCAGCCGAGGCTAACGAAATAAAAGAGATAAAAACCAACGAAAAATTATCCAAAAAAGAAGAATCCAAAAAAATTGGCGGATGGGACTGGAACGACGATTGGTAACACGCAGTAATTGCAAACAAAATCTTCTTTATATTAGATTTATTTCACAATTTTTGTTTTTATAATAGATACAGTGTTTGCACGATTTAATGCACAATTTTATGGTTAACGTCTAACTTTTACCCTCACTAAATTAACAGATGTAACGACTTCTATCATACATTTCAATCGTTTAATTCGTATGTTTTAAAACGGTGAACAACACTAAACGTAAACATATCATATCCGTATTTAGACAATATAGCCATTGTCATTTTAAACTCTGATATCGAGTTATCAAACTATAAATAACGATAATGCAATGATAATTTAGTTTTGATATTCACTACAGTGGTGATAATATACACTCCGCTTTTAACATAAACTCATTTCATCCAAAAAATGTCTGAGAAGAAAATAAAAATATCTATTTTATCAAATTAAAAACGAAAAGAAAAGGTGTGTTATTTTTATTTTAAGAATTATGTTTTTATGTGAAAATGATGAAGTGTGAATTCTACAAACACATTGAGCATAAACTAAAATAGATAATTGATGTAAATATGGAAATTGATACAGATGCGCGAATCGACTAAATTTAAGATTGATCAAAAACAATATTAATATTTTCGTTTTGATAGAAGGTAATGAAAGTTAGTTAACAGCAAAAGGACTATCAGATAATTTCCACGACATAAAAATTAATGCGTAGCTTCAAATCATTTAACTCACCATGGCGAAAGATTCTCTTTTTTTTATAATTTAATATTTTAGGCTTAAATAACCACGTAATAGAATTGTTAAGTTTGAAAATGTTTATTATATGAGTAATTTATGTTTATTTTTGGTTTGTTACGACGGTGATTGGGTTTTATGATGACTAAAATTTGATTTTATGTTGATATTCAAACCTTGTATTTTAAAATCACTTTTATGCGTGTTATTCTTGATAAATTTGATTTCCATTATCTTGTTTTGTTACGAGATAGTCCAAAAGATTTTGTTTTTTATCTACGAAAACAACTCTATTAAGTTGAATAAATAAGAATAAAATATGTGTTAAAGCTTGATTTGTGTTTGTAAAACCCTTCATGTATATCCAATGAAATTAAAATTAGCAACGGAGTTATGTGACCAACTACCCAGGCTTATTCCGCGTCTTTGATTTGATGTTTGTGAGAGTGTAAAAATCTGAAAGAGACATTACGATGAGACCGAGTATTCCAATAAGCGTGGTTGCATAAAATTCTTTTTATTACAATCCAAACCTGCTTTACCCATCAGTATATGTGTTAGAAACCAATTTATTAAGAAGATAAAACATATACAAATTGCGGTTTTTAGACAAACAGAAAATCTGGCGCCATGTATGTAAAATTTCCACGTTAAAAGTAAATTAATTCATATCAGTCTTCGTATCTCTTCACAACTTTAAGATAATTTTTCTAGGTTCCCGCCTAGTTGGTTTTCGTTTTTCCTCTTTAATTAGGCCTGTCAAGCAGGTACTTATGTGTTGTACTATTTCTAAAGGAGTAGACATAAAAATGATTGAGTTTTTTCTCTAAATATCTTTCTAAATCCAAAGCTATTGGCAAATATATTATTAATGCAGAAACAGAAGTTTAAAAGTATATATGTTAAACATTAACTGAATAAGTATAAATGGCCAATTATATTTTTAAAGGGGATCAGCATCATGTGCGCCTCCACATAAATTCAAGTAAATAACAGTTAAACGTAAACCTCTCGTACCGCGACCTTGTTTGTAACTTATCTTTGCTGTCATTAAAATATTTTCAACTCTTAGAATGAGCACCAGTATGTGGAGGAACAAAATTTTAACGGTTATTAACAATAAAATTGGTCCAAACACGAGACGCAGTGCATAAATCAGCATTACAACCACTGCTAAACATGATTTAAATAGGATGAACGAACTGTAAACTAATGCAGATTGGTGTCGCTTCCTCACTACGAACAACGGGGATCAAAACTAATCGGTTTATTTTAAATTAGATTCTTCTACTCACAGCATAGGTTAAAAACCCATTTTCAAGTTTACGATGGTATGGACTGCAAAACGCAAAACCCTTTAACTTTATTTGTTGAAAATTCTTTATGAGACCAATAATACAGATATATTATCATTCTGTCAAGATGTAAATTTGAGGCTTAACAAAAACTCTTAAAATACTACTTTATTCTTTAAAATTGACTTCCACGTCTTCATCTCTGTCTATCCCTATTTTAGTTTCGCTATCAACTACGATGGTCATCTTGTAACCAAATTCGCAAGTTCTTTCAATAGTTATAACATTATTTTAACCGCAAGACGTCAATGCTCAAATCCCATCCCTTCTAAATGCAAACTAGAACATTAGCGTTTAAAGTTGAAAACTTATCCATAAAAATATATCTTATCAATACATGCTTTCAAAATAAAAAGAAAAATTTTTTAAAAATTCGACAACCTGGAAATATCGCATTAGTACCGTTAACACACATTCACATGGTGTATGACTACCTAACTTACCTCGTTAAAAATAAAATCTGTGCTATGAATCCAATAAAAACAAAGGCGTAACAACTTATAAATATCTTGACACGTTCATACAGGCTTTAATTTTTTTTAATTACTAAAAATCGCCCATTATACCTAAATTATAAAGTGAACGCCTGCATTACAAAGCATAAAACTTGCGCGTGCCGCAAAAATTTTCTGCCGAACATTTTCGAAAACTTTTAATTTCCTCAAGATTTGTAAAGAAAAAAATAGTAATTTAATTTAAGTCGTAAAAGTTCGCTAGTTTTCGATCCCCTAGTACATTTTATTCCAAATTTCCCATGGTTGCAAAAGAAACTACGATTTTATATGTCTCCTACTGAGAATTTATGGCTAATTAATCTATTCAAATGAAAATTTGTCCTATTTTCTTGAATGACAGTTAAACTATCTGATACGTCACGAAATTAAAAAAATGTCATTCTACTAGTTTCAAAAGCAAATCATGCTCCATTCAAAAAATTTCGAAAGTTCTACTGCCTATTTTTTGAATCTAGGAGTAAAATATATTTGAGTTTTTTAACGTGAAAAACAATGTTTATGGTTTTGCTCTTAAAAGGTCGATCAAAAATGTTGTTAATAAGCACTGCCAGATTCTCAAGAAAGTCCTAATAGGGCTCACTGACACACTTAGTCAATATAAGTTAAATTGTCACGCATAACCAGCATAAAATTCTCGATAATTTTTGAGTTTAAAATTTAAAAATAACCTTTGAATTGATTATATTCTAGGGTTCGAAAATAATCAATCCCAAAGTATTATTCTTTAAATAAACTCAAAATTCCAGCTATGAATAATTTTACGTGCTAGTTGTATTATCCACTCCTTTCAATTTGAAACCAGCACTCATCTGACTTCATTAATCTAACTTGATCCTCATCACAACACTCTGAACGAGATTCTTTAACATTTCAAAAATTTCCTTTTAGATTATTCTGAATGGACTCGCCGATAGAAATTTACATTTATAAGTGTTAATAAAAATAAAATTGTATTTTAAACAAGATAGTCAAATATGGCTGAGCGATTTTCGATATGTTTTCGTTTTATCTGTCAAATGTTACTCAAGAGGTTTTTCAATAAATGGCGATAAAACATTTTCTAAATCAAGCAATGACTTGCGCACATTATTCTTAATCGAAAATAGCAAAAATTTGTATATCTTCATATTCTTTCTAAAAATCTTAAAACGCCTTTTCCACGAAAGATTCCTCACTTATATTTTTTACTTTAAATTTTTGAAATAATTCTTTTTTATTTGAATTGAAAAATGGTGCATTGTTACCAAGAGGCGAAAAATCTTAATTTTAAGAAGCGTTGAATTTATATTTTGTTTCACCGAGAAATAATACAAAAGGATTCATTAACACAAACCCATCTGAAGAAACGAAATTATTGCATCTACATCTTGGGACTTTGGCCAGTTTACCACTTTACTGAGTCCGTTTCCCCCTACTCATCTGTTTTCAGTTCTATGTGAATTTTAAATTTCACTTGACCAAAAATTGAGCATTTCTTTGAAAACACTCTGATAATGAACTTTCATCACATAAAATGTATCTTACGCCAGTTTGCAATCGAATATTGAACTGAAAATGGGCTGGTAGAGAAAATACTACAATGGTGACATTTTCTTATTTGACACTTGAATAAATTGAAATATCCAATGAGATGTGGATTAGGTTTCATTTTTTAGATTTTGAATAATAACCTTCCAAATTTTTATAAATCCTCAAAAATGTATGTTAGTTAATGTGACTGATTTTAACGTCTCACGGTTTCATCAAGAGTAAAATATTTTCTAAACTTTGTTTATCTTTTAAGTCAGTTCACATAAATGAGTTTGAGAAACTTTCAATAAAGATTTTATCATTTTTCATATATGGAGAGTTAAAATCGATATTACAGATTCCATATAAAAGATTTATTTAGAAATATTTGATATTTACAACCCGAGGCCCATTTGTAAGTTGATTAAACAAATTAAAGAGGCGAAACTCGTGACTATCAATAAAAATTAGCATATATGTATGATAGTTATGCATGCTTTTACCAATTATCCGACCACGATGAAATTTTGTTAATATATCAAGTGCGCATCCTGGAAAGTGAGTGTGCCATGAATTTAAAAATCAAAGCTTCTCACGTGGATAGCTACATGGGCCTTCTCACGCTTCAGAAAACCTTCTGATTAATACTTATACTCACCGGATCGGAAAATACAAAAGTATGGTTCATCAAAAAGCACTTCATTAAACTTTTTTTGCACGCCTTTTCTGTTTAATTACTGCTACTAATACTGTTATAGATAGTTTTTCATTCTGTTTTGCACTACTTTTGCATTTTTAATAACGTTTATCGTTCCTATGAAATTAACGTGATTAAAAATCAAACTCTTTCTTTGAATGAAATTGTAAAACTAAGTCGGAAGCAAAGCTGGGTACAATACGCAAGTTTGCAATAAACTATAATATTCGCTTTAAGCCGTCATAGATCGGTTTACGCATGATTTGAATACATTAGTGAACAATTTTATGTTATTCCATCAGGATTTCAACGTTAAAATAAAACGACTCTTCTATGGTGTAATTCGTGAACGTTTGCCTTTTCTAAGGTTGGACTATTAAATTAGCTTATTGGCACACGTTTACTCAATTAGTCAACAATGAAGTTAATCATTGAGATATTTTTAAATGAATCAAGGTAAAGATCAAAAGAAGTTAAAAGTTTTAGATATGCATTGTTTAACTTGAGAAAGTAAAATATCTTGAATGGTTAATTTCCATCTGTGTTTCGCCTGAGGTCCCTTTTGATTGAATTAGGTCGTCTTTTAGGACGATATAAATAATTTAAAGATATTTTATGATTTACCTCATATAAAATTAACAATTAAAGTTTGTTCTTAGCTTTAACTACTCTGTTCAACTGATCAAAAATAGATAATTTTGACCTTTACTGTGTCTAAAGTCTAATCTGAAGCAGAAATAATACAATTGAATAATCTTCATTTTTAAATTATGGTTCAAACTTTTCCTCAACATTAAATATATTTATGTTAAAAACTTTTTATTTTCAAATCTTTAGCATTTTGCTGCAACACAACAATTGTTTGTAAACAAATTTTAAATTGAATATTTTTATCGTTGATTTTTACTGCCATATTTTTTCTCACAAAAAAGTAATAAAAGGTGACGAAATGTTTTTAATTTGACTGAGTTGATATGTTTATAAAAATATCTCTTCAAATAATAGGACAATCTGAAATTTAATAAAGTCGAAATTAAAAAATGAAGTATCAATGATTTAATAAATAAGATCTGTCTTTCATATAATTTTTACTTTTCGAAGGGTATATAGTTGAAATTCTGTTTTAGGGTTGATGATAACATTTCTTGTTGTCAAATAAAGCAATTTGTCAGTCATAAACATCAATATTTATCCAGATTGTTCTTTCGCTACCTTCACAGTCTTACCTTATTTCTTAAATATCCTTCGAAAAATCTCCGATAAACATTTAAGAACAAAAATTATCAACGTTCGGATTCAAAATTTCTCGCAATTGCAACGATATTCGATATTTTAATATGGCTGAAAATTATTTATGTCTTTGAATACTTGCTCAGAAAAACTCAAGCGATGCCTTGTTCGTACTGATAGAAGTCATCGTTTCATGCCAAATTAACTTATTATAGACTCCTTTGAATGGTAATATAGTTAGTAGGTATTCAAGAAGAGATAAACGGAATGAGACCTTTTCACGCAAAGTATCGATTGACGGCTGTTTAAACAGTTACTAAAAATTATTTTGTTTTCGAAGCATTTTAAAGGAGTTGAAAAAGCGCTACTTTCAATCGTCTTTTCGTGCGAATCGTGAAGCAATATTTTTTTTATAATGACTGATTGACGTACTCATGAGATTTATAAGTATGAAAAATGTTAATTCCCAAAATTTTAACACCTTCTTAACCATCCAAGTTTGAACCGAACTTGAGAAGTCGACACATTACTCATTTTTTCAATAATTATTTTATTTGCGTTTTCATGTTTGAAGTAACAACTATTTGAAAAATAAACTCGGAAAATCTTGATTTTCTCAATCGATAAATATAAATTTTGAATTTTCATGGGAAAGCACGGCGTAATTATTTCACAAAATAATTTCCTGGTTAGCCTTTGAAAATTTATATTTAGAAAAAAACACAGCCGTTTTTTATCAAACCTTTCCTAATTTATATTTCGCTGTTAAAAAGTTATACTTTGGCCATGAATGGGAATGTTTATCAATATTCTCTTTTCTATCAGTCACTCGACAAACAAATCTCCCCAAGAAAAACACTTAGTCTTACATACGGATTGGTTGAATTTTATTATGAAGTCAAAAACACTTGAAGACACAATCATTAAAATTTTGAACTCACAGAATGGTTAGAGCTCTTTCCTATTAAGACCACAAATTTTGTTCGATTTTGTAGGTTTACAAACCAAATGAAAAGAATACTTGTCACATATATCAATTTAAGAATGTTCGATTTTTAATGAAGCCTCAATCGCGGCAAAATTAATTATCGTTATATTTAAATAAATTAAATGGTAGAAAGTTTATAAACTTATGATATTTTAAAACTTATATTGATATTTGCCAGTTTATCTTCATATATTCATCAAACATTTAAAACAAAGTAACCCCAAAAGACAAGAGTTCACTCCTTCAAACATTTTAATAAAGAGAGGATTTTTTAAAAATCATAAAATAGGTAGAAAACAAAATATATTTCCTGCTTAGTTCTTCAAAATGGGGACATCAAAGTAATATTGATTGCTCTTCATTAAGAAATAAATTCTTGGCTTTTTCTAATTCAAGAATTTTATACAAGTATTTCTATAATAGCTATAAAACCCCTTTAATATGACCCAGAACTCCTTCACTTAGAAAATAAGGTCACATCGAAAACAAACGAAAGAATTTTAAACGTTTTTCAATTTTTACATTATCACAATTTTAATGCTTGATTTTTCTTCCTTCAATAATTAGGAATGGTAATAGGATAGAAAATCATAAACGCTGTTATTTTGCGTTTGAATCAAATCACTAAAAAGGAAAAATTAGTCGGTGACTCATAAGTCAAACTAGTTGAACTTATAAGCGTTAATATTTTAGTTTTTAATTGTCAAAATTATTGATTAAAAATTTATAATTTCTTGAAATATATTAGTATTTTGAAGTTCTTCGATGCAGACTATCAACTTTTTTGAAATATCGATTCGTCAAATCCCCATTCGTTATTCCAACATCAAATAATTACTGAAACAACAAATAAACAAAATTTAAGTCATATTTAAATTTTGATTATTTAAATTCCTAACAAGCAACTCATAAAAATATTTTAAAAGAAAAGGTAGTTTATTTTCCCGTGATCAAAACATTCAAACAGCTCTGAAAAACTGAATCTAAACTGAGTGAAACAAAAAATTTTATTTTTTCAGATTTTTATGCTTTATTTTGCAATTAAATTTTTATTCGTTCTTACATTATGTTCTTTCAGATAATATTTAAATTTTGAGTATTTTTTAACTTGAACATTAAGATAGACACCAAACAGAGGCTATTATATACATTGCAAAAAGACAGATTTATAGACCACATCAAAACTATTTATTTAATTCATATAAACGATAACTGATAACATATTGTTGTATTCTTTTACTTTTATTCTTAAATCTTGCAAAAATATGAACGGATTCATTTTCAAAATTGTAAAAGCGCAAAACAATTACCAAGTTTAAATGTTTGACAAAACCTGAACTGAGGTCTTAGGTTATCTTCCTTTCAAACTTATTTAGTATTAAATAATGTAGAGAAATATAATGATTCTATAGCTCTCGATTTATTTTGTCACAGCACGTAGATAAAAATGAAGCGTTTAAAATCCGAAATAGTTGGATAAGTTTTTTGAAACACTGGTTTATGATTTAAACGTTCGATTATTTTCAGTCTAAGAGGAAAAATATGTCTTGTGAAAATCATTTTTTTCATTCCCTATGGAAGTCTTTTTCGTCCCTTTTCTAGTTGTGAGAATAGACCATCCATTTAAAATTATTTTCGCTAATTTTATCTTAACGGTTTTCGCGCACGAGCAAATTTATTGCTACATCAATCATTGAGCAGAACACATCCTTTCAATACCTTCTGTTCAGCACAAACATTCAATGTACAGCGTTATTTAATTTTGTTGGTTATCATGAAATATTTTCACTTTATAACTTTTTTGGATAAATTCAAAAACTAAACCATTTTAAATGCGAAAACGATGATTTAATCTGTATGACTACTAAATTACATTATAAGGGCTTTGTGATCACCAGAAATAAGTATACCCAGGTCATACAACATGTAACAGAAGAATATTTCTGTGGAGTACGATTCTCAAATAGTATATGATTTAGCCTTGAAATATAGACGTGGTAATTCAATCAACAAAATCTTTCATAATTTTAATAGGATCGTCCTGCTGAAAACTACCCAATTATAAAAGTTTGTAAATTAATCTTAATTTAGAAAAAAACTTAATAAGGTAGTATCAAATTATGCAAATTTAGCCATCACGTGACTATATCAAAACGGTTCTTAGATTTACGTATACTTTTATTCATACGCTACAACTGGTGACCTTGTTTTCTAAGAAGAATCTTAGATAGATTTGAATGCCCTAGCACTTAAATTACCAAGCTTTTGGACTAGCCAACCGAAATATGGTTTATCCGGACAGAGGCACAATTTGCCACCCTAGGAATCAGTAATGACGAGACGATGTTCTTTTATGTCTTCGCAGCGCTTGGTAGAGAGACCGCGACGCGTCTCCTTGATACATTGAGGAACTCTCTTGCCAACAACAAGTATGAAGCCTTCAAAGAACAGCTGCTTGCAGCTTATAGCTTATCGAAGCGTGAAAGAGCTAGTACGCTCTTAGACTCACCCGGTTTTGGAGACCACAAACCCCCGGAGTTGCTAGCCGAGATGAGAGCACTGTCTAGCAGTCACATGTCATGTTTGCTTTTTGAAGAGTTATTCATGAGGCAGATGCCAGAAGACATCAGACTTCAACTTGTTCGCGAGGATTTTCACAACCTCGAAGAGATCAGTACAAGAGCCAACGCACTCTGGGTCTATCAACAGTCGCACTCGGAAATACATGCAGTTGGGAACCATTAACTTTCCAAAACGCTCAACAGAAGGAATACTTTATATGACTGCGTGAATTCCGAAAAGTCACCTTTATGTTTCTACCACGCCAGGTTCGACAATAAAGAGAAAAAGTGTCAAAATCCCTGTTGTTTTCAAACAAAAGATGTCAAAGAATCTAAACAAATCAACTGCAGGCTCTGTAAGATTTCAGCAGCCATGTTCCCCATATTCGACAAAAAGTCTAAAATGCGATTCCTCGTGGATACAAGAGCTGACATCTCTGTCATACCTGCTACCGAGAAAGACAAGCTACATAAACCTTCAGGGCCTAATCTTACAGCCGCCAGTAAATCAATCATTCAAACATACGGAAGCAGAAAGTTCGAAGTTTTCTTTTCTCACCGCCAATTTACATGGAATTTCACAGCATCTGACGTTACATAACCTTTGATTTGAGCTGATTTTCATTGGAATCACAACCTTCTCGTTGACATAAATGTAGCAGCCTAATTGATCTGCAATTACACTAGATCATGGAATGCGGAAAATCGTTCTCTAACGCAAATCACCTCCGAGATATTGTCGAGGCTGAAGATTACTACTCAAATATGTTAACCGAATTAAAAGAGTTGCCAATCACAGAATTTTCTTAAAATACGCTAAAGCGTGGAGTCTATCAAACATTTATCACAAACGGTTTCCAGGTACATGCTAAAGCTCGTCGGGAACCATAAATCAAATTATCTTGTGTGTAGTAAGAATTTGGGTAAATGGAAACACTTGGCATAATACGGAGGTCAAACAGTCATTATGCCTCTCCTCTGCTTTTGCTACTTAAAGAAAACGTCCAATGGAGGCCTTGTGGAGATTACGAACGCTTAAACGACATAATACTCCCTGATAGACACCAAATTCCTCATTTGCACGACTTCGTTCTTCGGCTTTCTGTCTCATAATTTATTTCAAGGTAGATCTCACCCACGGCTATCCTCAGATTCCTATTGGAGAGGGGGATATCCCAAAAACTTCAGTGATAACTCGGTGTGGTTTGTTTGAGTTATTGCGCGTGCTTTTTTGGCTCAAAAACTCAGCATGAACGTTCAAACGGCCCATGGATACTACAATGGAGGGCCTATAATTTACTTATGCCTATATAGATGATATACTCGTATTCAGTAAGTTCAGCAAAAACGATCGTTATCATCTTCAGCTTATTAACAGGCTCAAAGATTTATTCTTCGTTATTCACGTGGAAAAAGGCCAATTTGGGTGCCAATCAATAGATTTTATTGGCCATCGCATTTTCCACACGGGAGTTACTCCGTTTTCCGACAAAGTTTCTGCGATCAAAAATTTCCCGGTTCCTGACACGCTTAAAGGATTGCAAGAATTAATTGGCATGGTAAACTTTTACCATAGATTCATACCTGGTGGAGCCAACATCATTCGACCACTGTACGACGCGCTGAAAGCCAAACAGGCACATATAAGCTGGATACATACCATGACATTAGCCTTTGGGGAAACAAAGAAAACACTCGCTGTAGCCACCTGGTTAAATTATCCAATCTGAAAACGCAATTTTAGTTTTGGCTACCGACGCCTCGTCCACTGCTATCGAAGCCATGTTAGAGCAACAGATCAAAAGCCATTTGCAACCTCTCATTTTTAGCAGACAGTTACGAAAACCAGAGGTAAAATACAGCGCTTTTGGCATGGAGCTACTAGCCCTGTACTTAGCAATCCGTCATTTTCATTACAACTCGAAGGCTACAGTTTTACAGTCTTGACCGAGCACAAGCCACGTACTTTCGCTTTTCTAAAGTATCATATACCTAGACATCCTAGAGATGAATGCAGCAGCCACATTTGTCATATATCTCGGAATTTAACAACAAACGTTTTAAACACATTTCTGAAAGGACAACCCGTAGCGGACGCTCAATCACGTATCGATTATCAACGTTATTAACACTGTATTATCTAGTTTCGACTTTTTCAGAATTTCTGAGCACAGTTAGAAGACAACGAAATCAAAAGTAACATTCTAACCGATTCGAGTCTTGTTATTCAAAATGTAAGATTGGGCAAACTGAAGATCAAGTCATATGTGATGTATCACTCAAGAAACCTAGACCGATCGTACCTTTGACCTGGCAACCAAAAATACGTTTGAGGCTACCCACAACCTCACACGTCCGTCGAGACGTATCACCACTCGCTTGATATCTGACAAATTTGTTTGAAAAATCTTAAAACAAGTTTCAGAATAGTGTAATACGTGCATTCTATGTACAAATCAAAGATTCAAACCCACATTAAGACTCCTCAAGCGGAATTTAAAGTTACCAATAAGATTTGACCATATCCACAGATATCATTTAGACCTCTTCCTCATCCCAAGGTTTCACCCATATCCTTACGATAGTCGACAGGTTCACAAGGTGGCCGGAAGCAATTCCTGTAGCAGACACATCGACTGCGACCTTGTGCCCGTAGTTTTATCGCGAACTGGATCTCTAGTTATGGGGTACCATCGGACATTTCCTCAGATAGAGGAGCAAAATTCACTTCAGACTTTTGGGAAAATATAGATAAGCTCTACGGAAGCAAGCTGCATCACACAACTGTCTCCCATCCACAAGATAATGGATGGTAGAACGATTCCACCGGCACCTTAAAGTTGCTACGCGTGCTCAACTGACAAACATTAATTGGGTTGATGAGTTGGCGCGGGTAATGCTATAAATATTCACAGCGACTTAAGAGGACATACAAACCTCATCAGTCGAGCTGGTATATGGATCTACAATTGCCGTAAAAGGAGGGTTTTTTCCACAGAGTGACAAAGTAAAGCATTGTGACCTTCTGAAAAGTTTAAGGAACACCGTGAGGTCTTTTGCACAACTTCCTTCATTAAATCATGAGAAATGTTTGAAGACTCCACCCCGTATAGTCTCTAGACTTACAACTTTGTCATTTTACGTCATGATGATCCTCATACATCACTAAGCCAACCTTACTTTGGCCCTTTCCATGTAACTGAAAGGGGGAGCAAGACATACAAACTTTTAATAGGCAAAAAAAACGAAACTGTTTCGATTAACAGACTAGAGCCCGCCCACATCGATCCATCGTTGAAAATTGAAATATCAGAACCAAGACCCAGATGGTGTCCACCCAAAGATGGCTACCTTCGAAATAATTACAAAACTGGCGAAGGTAGTGTAGCCATCACGTGACTATATCGGAACGGCTCTTAGATAAACGGAAACTTTTATTCTTACGCGACACCAACATAGATATGCTAGCAATTGAAGACGTGGTTGCCCACTTCATTTATTTAAATATTATCGGATAAAATATATCTAAATTGTCAACATAAAAAACGAATTGTAAAATTCATAACGTAACTTTTTAAAACAACAGTTTTTGCTTTGAAGAATTAAGTTATCCCTTTTTAACGATTTAAAAGGAAACTGATACGTTATTGTAAAAGAGTTTTCACGCGTGCCTAAAAACTATAAATTTTGACTTATTCAACCTTTGACTCAGAAATGAACATATCCGTCAAAAATTAAACATTCCGTGAAAGGAATCATTTGGTGCCCTGATTTTAAAAACCAGTGTGACTATCAATGCCTTAAAACTTATAGTTTAATGTCAATTATATGTGAGTTCAAAAGCTGAAAGAAAAGGTATGTTGAGATAAATTAGTAGCTTTTGTGTAATACAATGCACTGTACACTCAAATAAGAAATGAAATAAACTTCAAGTGAAAAATATCATCTGATACCTTTTTAAGACATATTTTACCATTCTTATTAAGTTTAAATATTATTTTCATGTGTTATTTTGAGGCTTACAAAATTACCATTGCTGGTAGATAGAGTAATATTTTGGTTTAAAAATGTGTTGTTGTAAAATTCATAGGTTAAAGATACATCTTGAATATTGGACCATGGTATAACGACTAATAATCGTTGTTTACCGTCCTTTATCTATTCTAAGGTTTTAAACATCAATTTAGTGTTTAAATTGTGCTATTTAACTGACTATATAAATTTAAAAAACGCAAGCTAACAATATTTAACAAAAATTTTTAATTTGAATGTGTTATTAACTTAAGGTTGATAGAATGATTTCAAAGTAAAAAATGGCATTATTGATGAACTGAAAATTTTGGAACCTCATAAACTTCATCATTTAGTTTGAGGTTCATAAGAAATACCCTCTAATTTCTTGATAAACATTCAAAAATAACTTCCAAAAACTTTTTAAACGAAAAGACTTTGCAGCTGTTTTGAGATTTAAAAATTTACAATCAAATAAAATACAAAGGGATGAACATCTTTGAACTTAAAAAGTTTTATAAAAACCGGGAGAGAGTCCAGGTCTCAGCCTAGACGATTATCATCGAAAAGCAATAAAAATTTTCACGTTGCAAAGATATTTAAATAAGTCCCATTTTGAGAAAAAATGCACACGTCTTATCCTTTTCTAGAAAATGATTTCACAACGTTTATTTTTATCGAGGAAAATATCAGATATAAGGTAATATTCACTTGATATATAATATATAAAGCCTTAGTAAGTATAGAAAATAAACTATTTTAATTATTTATAAAACATATGTTTTTGAAGAACGGTAAAACAAGATATGTTTGCAGATTACTTTCGCAAATATTCTCAAAAGAAACGATTAATTCCACCTCAATATAAGATTGACAAATCTCAGATTTAACCACGAACCATCCCGATAAGACCCGTTACAAGAATTAAAAGTTGATGAAAACATAAAATATAAAAAAACTGACGAACGAAAAACAATATCAAATGGGCTAAAAGAAGGTGAAAAGTATAAATAGACGAGTAATCCTGAAAAATACTATTCAAATTAAATATATGAGGTTTTTAAACTTCCCTTAGTAAAATAAATATTTTACTCATGGTCGGGTTCATGACATCAACAAAAATTTCAAAGCTGGCTAGTTTAAGTATATCTCATCAGATATGATTTCGAAAATTGTCTATCTTTATAGCTCAAGTTAAAAAGTCATAATAGCTGTCACCGAGTTTTAATTTCATAAGTTATCACATTGATTCATAGCTAAAAAATATTGAGTGTTTGTAATGTTTTATCATTTTCAATTAATATGCTCGGAAAATAAAATGAGAAAATCATTAAGTCTAAATGACATTCGGTGTTGAATTTAGTCATTTATCATTTTTTAATTTCTGTGACGTGGAAGAGTTCAATCAAACTCAGAAACAACTCTATTTTCAATTGCTTCAAATATTTTATGAAACCAACATAAAATGTAACTATCTCAATTATGTGCGCAGAATCTATTTACTTCGAACTAATATTTAAAAATGATTTTTCTTTGTGGAAAACAATTGAGGATATTAACTTTGACTGGCGTGTGAACTATTCACTGCGATGTTTAAACGTGAAGTACCTCTATTAAATTTTTTGATTTTTATAAACTTGTAGTTTGATACAGATAATCCAAAGCAATCACACATCAATAATAATTGAAATAAAATATTTAAAGGATGCAAATTAAAAAAGAACCACCATGAAAAGTTGTAATACTTTGCAGAAAACCACTCTTACCGATTGGTGTCAATATAATCATAAACCATTCCTTCTGCTAATTCTCGCGTGTAACTGTCTTAATTTGGTACATTTAATCTATCATGTTAAGAAGTGTGTGAACAATTTTTCTTAGTTTCAGGTTGTTATGCCCAAAAAATGAATAAAATACTGCGATTAAAATTTAACTTTTATTATCTGACAAGCAAAAAAATAACCATTGGTTGAAAATTTTAAATATTAAAACATGAAAATGTTTCCATTCTACAACGAATAAATCACTCAAGTTGAACGCAGTTTTCGAACTCGCCTGTAATATTTGAAAAGTCAAATTTATATTTTTTGAATAATAAGTATATCATTTGGCTTTGTTTGAAGGATATAAACTTGAAAATTCAAAATAGTCTTAAAAGTATAAATATCAAATAATGAGCTTAAAATTTATTTTATTGAAGATTAAAACTCAAATATTTTCATACATAGAGTTTTATTTTTGGTTTATAATTTTTAAAATAAGTAAATGGTTAGTAGAATCGAGCATCTTATTTGTTATATTACGCGAGATAAGGACGCTAGGGAGTTAACTGGCTTTAAACGGCGAATAAGTCCGATAACGTAATTTAATTTACATTTTTTAACCTTTTATAAGAATACTTTCATTCTTCTGAATTTTACTCAAATACCTCGTTCATGATTTATATTATTTTAATATAAGGGAATTTCTATTTTTAGAAAATATTTTCAAACGGGATCGTAGATTCAAACTACAAGCTGATCAACTTTATTTTGTGTTTCAACAAATTATTTTTTAAAATCATTTGTATGATTGTTCGTTGGAAGTTTTATTCCTATCTTCTAGAGACTATAAGATTTTTCTGTTCCTAAACGACAATGAATTTTATCATTGCTTTTGATTGACCAATGATTTTTACGCTTCAAATATATTCAATTATCTTATTGTCAAAAGTATCCTTTAAAAGATTTTCGCATGAAGAATGGACCCGTATTGAGGTTTTCTCTTTGATCATTCATGGTGAGAAGATGTATTAAACCTATGAGGAGGATTTGGCTGCATTAAAATTTCAAAGATAATTCAATCATATTTTCAATTTTGTTGAGCAAAACCAAGGTAGAAAATTTCACGATGTTTTATATTTTTCATATTTATGTTTCTTATTTTTACTTTAAACCTGTTAATGATAAAAACTATATTTTAAATTAGAATTTTTTTATTTTGTGTTTTTTATTCACCAAACTTATGAATTTAAAAAACCTGTTTCATCGTTTGATTACACTGCAGGTTTATTAAGATGAGACTCAACGCCTTGAATACACTATCAGAACTTGAACGGTCACAACTTCCATATCAAGAATCAGAATTTTCTTAAATTTGATCCCCAAAAGGGGGATAAAGTAGATTAGGTTTGGTGGCTTTCAACGTACAAATTCAAAATTTAAAATGTTCAAATAGGTTCCCCTCCCCCTTATCCTAAAAAATAACGAATCGATTTGAGAACGCCACTCTTCATTTTCACCTTGGCATGTAAAAATTCAAGGTTGATAATTTTAAAAAAAGGGCTAACATTACCGGTTGCCAAAATATTTAAATTTATTATGATTCACCAGTTGATGACTGAAACGATTTTTTATTGCGCTTCAAGGTTTTAGTAAACTCGATATCTTCCTGGAATTATACAATCCAGTGTGCAATAAAGTCTTTAAACACGATTAACTCAGAATGATGAAATATTTTTCGTTTCTCACTCTCCTAGATTTCTGAGGTAGGTTTATAAGTTTCATCAGGTTATTTTGGCCCAAACATTAAAACCGCTAGTCAATATCACTACTAACTGCCATTTGGATTTGAATTCATTAAATATGCTTCAAGACTAGTTTATAATATATTTATTCCATGCATATTTTCGTTGGTTAACAAGGTATGAATAGGGTCCATCTATTCTTGTCCATAAACATTTATTTTTTATTCTTTCAACGGAAACCATTTAAATTTTAGATTTAAAAAAATTAACACCTCTATCATGCGTTCTTATTCACAGTTGAAAATATAATTCGAAAAAGTGGCTAAATAGAAGACACAGATGATTGGAGTTCCCTTAAGTCATTCAGAAGTATTAGAGTCACAATAATTTGATTACCTTAGCATTCCAGATCGCTTTTAACAAAAAAATCACGTGGGAACTTATCGAATATCCTTTTAAGTTATTTATGTTGTAATGTTATCATTTGAGAAAATCACAAAATGACGAAAAATAATTGGCTTACTTTATATCATTTGTTGAAATAACTCCAGGTAATAAATATCAGAATTGAAAAAGAGTGTATTTTTGAACTTTGTTTTCATTTTGATGAATATTTGTAGTGGACTTTATTTTAAAAACTGTCATGTGAGTTCAAAACGAGAATCTGGTTCAGTATAGATAATATTAAACACAGTATATGATATAAAACGCACAATTTTAAATCTCACTAAAATTCAAAGTTTTCAAAAGTATTCAGATGGGAAACAAGTTCTATATTTGATGGTATTTTTATTATTGCAATTATATTCTTCATATTTCCACTACCAATGTTCCACAATACATCTGAAACGAGGCCTCATTAATACTACACATTAAAAAATAGAATTTTTGATGTTGTATATAAATTTTATTCAGAGAAATAAATTTAAATGGAAACTGTCTTTCAAACCATATTAAAATTTAAATCAAATAATCAGTTTTCATAAAATTCTATCTTCAAAATATAATAATAATTAATTTTAGTCAGAAAAGGAAGTTTTTACGACACCAATAATCCTGACAATACAAAAATATTTATTATTTTTCAAAAAACATTTCAATCAAGTCTTACAAGAAAAATGGACAAATTATGAAAATTCCCAATGTCTTGACGATTTAGCATGATTTTACATTGTTTGAAGATAATAATAAGGCTTCATTTACAAAAATTTAAACCAAGATTCGAAGGTTAAGCTTTATATAAAATATAAAAACCATAAAAATTAAGGCAACTAAAAATCTTATGTTTTTCAAGACAGTGAAAAGAAATTATCAAGTTTGAGCCATAAATCGTTAAAATAACCAGAAACCATCAAGATAAACTTTTCAAAATATTATCCAATTCTACACATAGATGTGATGATATTTACTTCTGTAACTCTTTGTAGGTGATCGACAGTTAAGGAATGAAAATAAAATGACAAAATATTTTCAAGGGGGTGTTTAGGAGTTTGAATTTTTTTAGCTTCCATGGGCTTAAAATCTAACTTGCTTCAACATGGTCTTTCAAGCTTTATCGTGATTTTCTTGAAGGTTCACATTAACTTTCACAGAAGTAAATCAATAGCTCTAAATTTTCAAATAAAATTATGATCCTGAGGCAACATAGATAACCTTCGATAATAAAAACTTCACTTTAGGCGTATATTTCTCAAGGATAATAGGACGATTCAGAACCATCATTGTTGTGTAAAGTGTGAAAATTAAATAACTTTGAAATTTTTAAATCTTTGGGAATAAATATACATCCCAGAAGTGTTAAATGTTTACTAAACGATGTCCTGAATTCTTAAATTTAATTTTTTTAATCTAATATCTTTCAAACAGAATTAAACCAGTTATCATGATTTGTCACGTGTTATGAAGAGTAACATGTGATCAAATGTTTTTTTAGACCAATAAAAATTTAAATTTTTGAGAAAACACAGTTTATTTTCATAGTTTAGGTTAAACTCCAGCATGATGACAGATGTTAAAGAATTTCAAAATGATATATCAACCTAACTGGGAAATATTGCTTGTTGAAATTTGTTTTAAGTTCAAAACAATTTTTCATTTTAATCTGTGAAATTCTCCAGAATTTAGACACGCGGAATCAGCTTCAACATTCCAATTTTATGTTTAACTTTTGATTTACAAAAATTTAACCATCATTACAAATTACACCTATGCTCGTGATTGCTAACCTAGACAAACCTTTTTAAAAGCGTGAAGATTTAAATCTATTTTTACAAATATATTTTTTTCATTTTCCTTAGGATAGAGTTTAAATGCATCCAGTCATCGCTTGCCGAGCAAAAGACATAAATTGGCATGTTTGTGAGCGTAGTATAATGAAACCGATTATGAACGAAACCATACTCTTATATAATTCGCTTTTTTGGAGGTTAGTCAAATTATAACGACATACACATGCAGGTACGATTAAAAATACCCCCGAAAGTTGATTAAAACTCTACTTCTCTACTTTTAGTGAAGTGAACAGGAAAATTATGGATAAAATTTACGTATAATTTTCAATTTTTGGGTTAATGATATTTAATTCTTTATCAACCATTCAGGTTTATTACAAAATAAATTTGTTTAAAATTCACAGCAAATTTTAAAATTTCATCTACCAGGACAAGCTAAATAAAAACAACCGGTAAGAGCATATATTGAAATGAAATAAACGGGTTACTTTCCTTTTGGCTTTATCATTCTTTTAATAAGATTAAACTCTTTCAGATATGTTTATCTTAAACAGGTTCGGTTATGGTCTTGTCACTAAACCAGGTGAAACCTAAAATAATACATGTAAAAATAATTCAGGAATTCTTTTTGAAGGATATGTTACATTTACACGATCAAAGTATTTACATTCCCATACTTTTATTGATCCGTAACATAGTGAGCCCGATGGTTATAAAACTCATAACATATTCAAATTAATGAGTAACTTTGTCAAATTAATATCTTTAATTTTGTCAATTAATAAAAAATTTAATGCAATTTCTTGATAAAAATAGAGAATTTTCAAATATTCTAGAAAATTCGTATCTTCATAAAAATAAAATCAGTCAAAATTTAAAAATTTAATTTTTATCAAAATATTTAACACTTGATCTGTTTTAAAGTATTCCCGATTTATCAAGTTTATAATTCTCAAAAATGTATTTTTGTCTCATAAAATCGTTTCTCTTAAGTCCATAATAACTCTTCACGTGTGCTAGCATTCTAGAAGTTCACCATAGTTTAATACTGGTCTTATTTTTAAACTTTTTGAAAAAACCGAAATCTCCCGAATTAAAATTCTTCACATTCGGAACCCTTTTGATCTTTAACCTAGTTTCACTACAAATTCTAAATTAAGGGCTTTTATAAGATATTAAAAACAGTAAGTTATTTAACATAAGACAGCTATCTCGGGAATATTTCTTCGGATTCCCTAAAATGATGAGTTCAGAACCATTCGAATTAAAAAAATAATATAAAATGTATTTAAAATATCCAGATTTTTCTTGAGAAAGAAACGTAAATGAAGTCACTATACAGACGAAACCAACAAGAAAAAGTGTTGTTTTGTGAATCATATTTTATTTTTGCTCTTGTGATCCATATTTTCACTTATTTCCGTTTTGACTCCAATAAGTCTCGTAAAATTTAAAACCTCACATTAAAATAAAATGATTTAATTTTTAACGATTGAAAATATAGACATTTTTAAAATAATACAATGTCAAACGTAAATTTGTGAATAAGAGATAGAAGAGAAATATTTAATCACCTCTGGTAGGATTTGAATTGACTTTTTTCAGTAAGAATAAACTTTCCAGAAAATTCACAATTACTTGATAAAATTACACGCCATTGAATAATCATAGAAGATTATACGGTTCAAAAATGGCTTATTGATAAGGGAAGGAACACAGACTTAGACTGAGTTAGACTCCCACCATACTACTACGCTTAATTTTTTGACATCAACCTTGAGAAAGTATCTGAATCCCTTCTGCTTTTTGAGGCAACTTTTAAAGAGCAAACATAAAACAAATAATTTATTTGGTATGTCATTCTGAGTTTAGCTAGATCTAATAAGGTAAAAACAACTTTGTTTAATTCTTGTTATGGCCAGTTTTGGTTTATAAGTACAGTTTTAATCATTTTTATACTTTCAAAAGAGCCATGTATTAAGGGCCTATTAAAATCTTATGTTAGATTATGCGCGTTTAGATATTAAAAATAATGTGACTTTTCTGTAAAATATTCAAACATTAATTTCTTGGGCTAAAACTATCATAACGGTGACTATTTTCTTTGAGTTAAAAAATTTTGAAAGAGTGTCTCACTGTTACTGCCCATCCTTTGATAAGTTGTCAGTTAATTTGACTCTTAAAGTGATGATTGTTCTTTAAAATGTAATTATATTGTTAAAAAATCATATTTTCACATATGCCAATTTAGACAGACAAAACACGGGATTAAATAACCAAGAATTGCTTGGACCAATACTACACAGCACAAACACGATACATAGGATGGATGGATGAAATTGGCGTCTTTTTTATACTTGTCATATGAGGAGCTGTACGTAAATAAATCGAAATATCTCAAAATACCAGAATTTAAAATGAGAAAATATCATCTGATTTTTCTACGCTTAGATGCAAAATTCAGAATTTCTAATAAGTTTCCTAAATTTTCTCATAAAGGGCTCTTGGTTTCTTGTACCACCCTTGTCCAAGCCTTTCTTTGTTTCTTTCCGTGTGAGATTCTCCCTCGTTTAAACTCTCCCCTTTTCCTTCATAAAAGAGAGAAGTTTCGCATATCGTACTGTAGCTTCTACGGGAAGTAACTTGACGCGACAAATATCTAAAACTAATTAGCTTTTGTTAAGCTTCAAAGATTTAAAGGGTTTTACTCTATATATTCGACACCTCAAGTACAAGAAGTTATGCATATCTCCGCAGGCAGTTTTTAAACTTTTCATGATCTTTTTGATAACAGATAAGTGGGATTCGACATTACGACGAGTGTAGATGTAATCACAACATCCAACAAATTTTTTAAATTTTGCCTTCCTCTTCCTAAAAAGTTATTTTGACTTTGGGTCTTTATTGATAAGGCCCATTTTGCATATTTTGAATTTTTCTCTTGATTACTCGACTATGCCTGGGAGTATAAGAGGAAAGCCGAGATTAGTGGATCAGAAAGCCCTTTTAGGTCAATTTATTCAGAAAAAATAGATGCTGCCGTAAAATAGATTTTATTATTGACTAATTTATTTTAAGTGACAGATAAAAAGGAGATTTTATGAACTTTAATGATAATCAAGAGTAGGGTGAAATCAAAATTATTTTGCACGTTTAAACGAACTCGGATATGAACATCTTAATAAAATCAAAAAGAAGGCCTTCTTTTTATCGTTGTCTAATTGAAAACTACGTAGCATGTTGCAAAATTATTGCGAAACATTTATCACACACACGCTTCTTCGAGGAATCCATGTCAAGAGAAATCTTATGAGCTGAACAATCGTGACAGAATATATTCCCACATCTCCGACAGTGATGCTAAGATGAACATAATTTGTTACTTTTCGTCTTGCTAAGCTAAAAGGTAGTAAACATCCAGCGCAAGTGTCGACTGCTTTATCGTCAACCCAAGGCGAAATCTAAATTTTTAACCAATAAAATAACAGTTGTCATTTCGACCTTTTCTTTGTAATTGTCTGCTTCTAAAGTAGTCCTTTGTTTTCAAAGTGAATACCTTGAAAGTTTGTGCCCAATCTCTTCAAGTGACTATATTTATGTTAATAACAACAATTTCTAATAAAGTAGAATGCTTTTTATGCTCAGTGAGCAGGTCTTCAAGGTTTCGATTTTTCTATATTTTAAAACATGATTACACCTCTTGTAATGATGAGATTTCAGCTTCTTTCAGTGCGGAGTTGTTTTGAAACTGGGTAAGTTCATTGATTAGCTGGTCATACATAATTTGGTTATCGGATAGTTCTTTTTTAAGAGATGTAAACTCTCTTTCAAGTGATGAAAATGCAATTATTTTTTGCTCCAACCGACTTTGCATTTCATCACGTGAACGAATCAAAGTTTCGAGCCTAATCCTATTTTTCAACGATTTACTGCGAATTACAAAAAATCAATTTATTGTTAAGAATTTCGTGTTTCTTGCTTAATTCCTCGTTGTACATGCGCCGCATTTCTGACACTTCGTCCATTTTCTAAATTTTAATGAAATTTAACTTTTATTTCAAATTCTTTGTTCGAGATAATTTCTTTTAAGTGGTTGATATGAGCCTTTAGCACTGTAATGGTTTCAACGTGAGCCCTGAGCTTGCATTCCAAATCGTCTTTTTGTTCCTGAGAATTCGATTTGGATTTACTTTAAATATCTGATATTTCTCTTCGTTTTTGGCAGAAGTAGCCGTGAAATTCTGAAACAAAAATTAAAAAACTGAATATTCTGAGTGCTTGTTTTGAAGTTCGCGTTTCAACTCTTTACACTGATCACTGAAAATGCTAAAAATATACTTAAGTTCCTTGTTACGTTCTTCTAAATATGTGTTTTGATTTTTAAGTACGGTCAGAGAATCTTGAAACACCAACTCTGGATATTGCGTGGAACTGGATAAACATGAAGTATAACATGGGAGTGTTCTGGAAGGTACTGGAGAGCTTTGTTTGAGCAATAAATAGTAGAGCTAGATCGACCTCCATGAAAATCTATCACCACGGATTAAATACCTTCTCGTCAAAATCTAAGGAAACAATGTCAATGGAAAAATCGATGGAATCGATTGGAGTGATGAATTTTTGCAAGATCGACATCTCCTCGGAGAACAAAAAGGAATTTGGTTCGTAATATCTTTAATATTAAGTCGTATACTTCCCAAAAACGACGCCGTTTTCCAGTAATTGATCTATAAACATGAGCATTTGATGCTTCATCACACATATGGCAATAAAGGCGGCTAGTCGAGGTCTGAATTTCTTTTTTGTTCAATATTTACTTAAAATTTTCTAAAAGTTTGACCGAAACCAAGTTATCTCCTAATTCTGTTGAAAATATGTGACTATTCTCATCCATAAGGTCGAATAGGTAGTTGTTTTCTGTATTAGTGGCTAAAAAACCTGAAATTCCGCCATTAATGCACAAAAAAAGGACAGTTATAAAATTTATCAACAATTTATTTGATAAACCTTCTGGGTCGTCATTTCGAAAAGTGGCATCCAATAATAACTTTGCAGAATGTGCTGCCATTTCAAATATATTTCTGTTAGTAATGAGTGAATCGTATTTAGACCATTTTGGTCTTTTTTGAGAATACTTAGAAAAGAAATTAAACATTAATTTAGAGAATGCGCAGTATCTGTATTTTTCTTGATTACTCTGCCTTGACTACAACAATAGGACTTTGTATGTTTTCCTGAATGACATAAAAAATTAAAAAAACCAACGATTATAACATATCAAAGCATTTATCTATGTAAGTTCAATCTATCTCCTCCGATTAAGAAAATATTTTTCAAAGTCTAGGTATATTAACGATAAATTCAATCAAGTGATTTAGGTATTCGTTTTAAACGACTCTTAGATAAACTGTGTTAGATTTCGAGTTAAAAAGTTTTTTATTAAGTTTACATCCGGAATGTTATGTTTCAAAAACTGTTGGCACCTACAACATGTCACAAATACTGTAATTCTAAATTGTATAATTTATAACTTAACATAATATTCGCGAAGTAATTCGAAATTATGCCATTTTTAATCCAATTAAACAAAGAGTATCCAATTTGAGTTCGGAAAATTACAAGATAGGAGAATTTAAATCAAATTAAAAAATGCCTCAAAATACGTATCATTCAGGATTCTGACAAGTGATAAATTAACGCGCGAACAAAAAATCTAGAATCTTTTTATATCTTGGCTTAACCATGTAAGACTTAATACAGCTATAAAACCGGCTATTACGTGGAATAAATATCAATTGATTCAAAAAACTACCATTTGTGGCTGACGAATTTTAAGCTGCAAAAGTTCAAAGATGAAAAATTTGAGCCTGAGGTGAGAATATCTTTAATGACTGATTTAAAATTTAATGAAAAAGCAACCATGGAAAACTCTGCTATTTTCAAAATTGTTGAGTATTTAATTTACTCATCCGTTTTAAACATAAATTCATCATCATTTAATTAAACCATTAAAATTGATTATTTTCTCGTGAATTGGAGATATTTCATTTTGAAAGTTATTCTTTAACTTTAAAATCTATAAAACAGTATCTTTAAGAATACGTAATTCGGAAGTTTAATTTATTTTCTTAATCGACAACTAAACTTGTTCCAGCATTTAAGTGAGGTGAAGCTTAAATCAAAGAATTATTCTGCTTAGTATGCTTATATTGATCGAAGCACAAACTAATCAATCATTTTGATATATTTAATAGTATACTACCAATGGAACACGCGCCATATCTAGAGTTTATTGAAAAACTTATTTGAATTCTTTCAAAATTAAAACATACTTTCAACGGCTGTGAAATTTAACGCCATATTGTATATTCGTCAGTTGTTATAAATAGTTATTTTTACAATAGCTTTTACAAAGTTTCTGAAAAATAATATTGTATGAATATTTTAAAGAAAAACGTGCCAGAAAACTCTCTAAAATCACTAGAAGCATATTAACACGAATGGTACATTCTGGTAAGCGGCTTCCATCTGAATAGCGAAAAGAAATAAGTTTCTTATTTTAATCTCTTGTAATTTTATTGACAAACTTTAAACAAATGTAAGCGGATTTTAAGTAGTTATTTCATTCTTACATGGTTATTGTATTATAAACGTTCCCAGTTTATATACGGTTTAAAACCAGTAAGTTGAATGTTTAATATTAGTGTCGTTAAAAGAAAAACGATTCAAATAAATAGAAGTAAATAGCTTAATCATTGCGCAAGCGCAAATGTTACGTGATTACGCCATTATAATTTAGACTTTCAAGATTTATATTTGAAATGTTTTAAAATAAAATAAGTTATTTTATATATCCATTTATTAATTCTTTAAAGTGTATAAAGTGCTAATGTTTGGTTGTTCGTTCGCGCCCAAAAAATATTTAGTTAAGTAAAAAATCAGAGTATAGAATGATTTATCGTTACATAAAGCCTTTTATGACTGTAAGTAGGGTAGAATGTTTCAAAGTATTACGAAAAAGATAATTATTCGATATTGTAGTTACATTAATTTTTTCATGCCTTATTTTACGACGATACAGTTAGTGAAAACTCAAAAAGTCAAGTAAAAGTTCGAATGAACAAATTTTATCGATTTTAAAATTAAAAGAAAACAGTTATTGAAAGAAACGAAGTTTTATACTTTTTCGTTTATTTAATATATTTAACGCCGGTAGAAAAATAGCCACCGTTATGAACCATATTACCATGATACTGGATTTTTAAGTTTTATGTTGAATAATAACATCAACATATTTAATAAGTACTTTCAATCTCTAAATAACTTAAAGGCTTTTACACCCAGCCATCTTTAGACGAAAAATAAGAATTAGCTGTTAATATCTGTTTAAAAAATTTTCTTTCAATAATTTAGTCAACAGTTTATACTATGACTCTATTTTGCATATTTTTAAAGATGTACTAGTATCGATATCACGGTCAATATTTGCGCACGCTTAAAACTCGCATTTAACCCCCCGTTACCAATAAACGATGACTTCGATGGAAACTTACTTGAAAGAAAACACTAAAAACTGCGAATTAGAAGTAAAGCTTACAATTTAATTCAAAGATCAAATTCGTTTCTGAAACCGCAAACGTTTTGGTGGTTGGAGCCGGCGGATTAGGCTGCGAAATTATAAAAAACCTCGTTTTTTTGTTTTTTAAAATAGGTCATGATGGGTTTTAAGAATATATGTGTTGTTGATAACGATAAAGTGGACATTACAAACCTTAACAGACAACTGTTATTTACGTTTTTCTAATAAAAAAATATTAAGTTCTGACGATATTGGTAAACCTAAATCTGTTTCTGTTGAAAAATATATTCTAAATCTGTTTCCATCTGTTAACATTAAAGGGTACTTTAATGTCTGATCTAATCAGCTACGTTTACAAAGCCGAAGATATTTCACTAAATTGGTACAAAAGTAAAATATGACGAATCAAAGACTTCCATATTATTTTATCTGGAGTCGACAATATAGAAACTAGACGATGGCTGAATCTGGTAATTGTAAAAGTTGTAAAAATTATGAGCACAAAAATTTATGTTGGAAGTCTGGTGTTCTTCAAAACGACTCGGTTGTGCCCCTTATCGATGGTGGCGTTGAAGGCACTTTTAGATACTTGATATAGGCTTAAAGGGGAATGTAAGAGTCGTGATTCCTGGATACACTTCCTGTATAGAGTGCGATCTCTCTCTATTTGGAGAAGAAAATCAAACCTATCCAATGTGTTCGATCATTAATGATCCTCAACGAATAGAGCATTGTTTTGAGCGAGCTAAGACCTATAACTGGGAGGTTGAAAATCCATTCGATTGTATTTAAAACTGTTAACACAGGCGAATTCGAATCAACTAACCCCCAACACTTTGATTGGGTGTATAAAAAGTCAATTGAAATAGCTAGACAGAAGGGAATAGAAGTTGTTTCAAAGGAACAAGCAATAAGTTCTTTCGTGAAATTAATAATTATATATCATGAGTAATATTATTCCTGCAAGCATCTCAATGGTTTCAACTGTTGCTGGTATCGCTTTTGCTTCAATTAAGCTCTATCCGTCATCGAGTGTTTCAAAATTCTAACCTCGTAATGTAGTGTGAGTGAAACAGATACTTCAGACAATTGAACGGGTTCATGTTTTTAAACTTTTCAAATGAAATTTACACTCACACGTTTTATCCACGAAAAAATGTTTTTGAGAGAAAATAAAATTAGCACGATTGTGCAGTTTGCGCAGTCTCGAAAATTACCGAACTTTCTTTCGAATCCTACTCTTCTATTCAGGATATCATCAATCAACAGCAGATTGAGTATTCGAGTCTTAACTTATAGCTTAATCAATGACATAATATTGGTTTCATACGAAGTTGATGAATTTACGTACAAAGAAGTCCACGTTAGTATTTTTATGAGTTTAGATTAACCCAGAAGATAGCAATACATTAAATCAAAGTATTCAAAATTTCTCATTTATCATAGGTTTCGAGAGTCTTCCAATAAACGGAGGATTTTGTCTTATCGAATTCATAAAATCTGGGACAAAGCATAAGTTAAAAATAATTTAATATATATACTATTATTCCCTAAATTCTTGGCTTAAAATAATTGTGTTTCTCAGGGCTAAAATATTAAATATTATGTTAAAAATTGGATCGTTTTCTCAGTTATTTCACTTGTTATAGTATATCCATCTATGTTATTTACTTTCTTTTATGAATTTAATAACTTATTTGAAGTATTATATACATTGTGATTCTAATTTTTTATGAGTTACCCAAGTTCTTTGTTCATCTTGTATAAACGGCAGGATTCACGCCTTTTCAATTATTTTATGAAGATGCTGGATAAGTTCTAACCAATAACTCAAATTGTTTATATAATGTGTTTAAATAAGGCTTTTATTGGTGCCCTAATATTGAAGCATTAAAGTTGATTTCCTGTTTTTAGATGCTTATATGTTTTCAAAGATTTGTAACTCATACTTTCGTTACGAAAAAGTTTCAAATGTGATCATCTCTGTTACAACAAGGTATATCGAACATCGGCCATGAAAATAAAGGTTAGGAGTTATATTAAACTTTCAAAGTAACTCTTTCCAAAAATTTTATAAAGGTTAAATTTTGATTAAAACATAAAATTCTTAAGAAATCATGCAATGCTGTAAAAAGTATTGACATTATCTGTTCTCAATATATTTAAATAACCTCCTGAATTGTAATAATTTTATTGAAGATTCTTCAACTTTCAGATTCTCGCATCTCATTCAGTGTTTAAGGTGATTCTATCCCCAAAAAATTTTGTTTTTTTAGTTTTCCCATAAAATTTGATCAGTTAAGGCCAATTTATCATTTCATTCTTCGTTGTGCTCTTGTTTAGAGTTAAATTTTTTGTTTTGAAGAATATATGAATGTAGAGACGTTCGAAAATTTCCTTTTTTTAAATTCTGGTTGAGTTAAAAATTTTAAACCTAAATTATCGCTCATATGATACAGTATATAATTTTTTCATGATAAGAACATTCAAAAGTTTGAATTTTGTGCCGAATTAGGATATTTTTGACCAATAGTTAACTACATAAGAACAATCTTTGTAAATGTTGATTTTTTACTGATTGGTCTCTTGAAGTTAGATTCACAAGAAAATGTGCTTTCAAGATTATTTATCCTTTGATGCCATTCGTTGAAACCCATTTTGATGCATATTGTGGATATTCAACATGATCGTTTGTGTTCTATTGAAACATCTGTTTTCCTGATTTTTGATAATCAAACTAAAATTAAATAGAAGGTTAACAGGGTAAAACAGATTATGACTAGTTTGGGGGGAAGTTAATTCAAAGAAAAATTTCACCGTTTGTCCATTGGAAAAAGGTCAAAAAAGTTTTTGGGTATTGTGAAATTCCGCTCATTCTTCAAAGTTTGCATTTGTATTTCTTACTTATTTAAAAACCACCAGGTAAAATAACCACAAAGACCAAGATAATTTTTCTGAAACAAGATGTGATATTCCCTATCTGAGACGAACAGGTTGAGGAGATTACGGCCCTTAAATTAACTTGGTATTGAATCTGACCTTGGGCGCGTTTTAACGCACACACACCACTTATTGCTTCGTAAAAATAAAAAACCTGTTTCATTTAGACGAGAAGATTTTCAAAAACAAGACATTTTCTTTACTTCATCATATATCAAAAGACAAACAAGGTTTTTCGACGTTTTAGGCTTTAGTGGAAGAAAATGAAACTCAAATTTGGCAATCCCATCATTGAGGAAATAATTTTGGTTAGATAAACCTGTTTAACCAACAAAATTCCATGTCTATGAGTGTTAATAGTCAATAAGTTTCTATATCATAAAAATATTCACAATATGATTCTAAAACAATTATATTCAAGAACAAGCTTTGCTTATCCCGCTCCTCCAAATATCAGATTGTTTAAAAACTAATTATGCGGTCACCAATCAAATCTAAGAATGAATTTCAACTAATTTTGTTGTATAAGACATCAATATATTCAGATAACACACATTGGGTCATTAAAAACAAACAAATCAACATTTATTGAATAGTAATGGTACTCGTCGTCTCGCAAACAAATAATTATTAAATATAGCTGATATTAATACTTAAACATTCAGCTATACTCAACTCGATTAAGGGCCAAGTAAAATATTATCAATTCATTCAAACTATTAGATTTACAAATTTCAACTTAAAAAGCAGACAATGGAGGATAGGAAATTCTTTTCAATTATCTTCATGTTCCAGGTACCCTCTCGTAAGACAGTTCAATAATAGCAATGTTTCTAGCGTCTGCGCCTGGTTTAATGTCAAACGCAACGTCTTTTCAACTTATTAAATTTGTATGAGGTGAGTTTTCAAATATTTTAGACTTATATAATGCTTCAGATACAAATTTATCTTCTATAAAGGTTTCAAGATAAATAATAACAACAGTTTAGCCCAATTTCAAAAATTTACTTGTTATAATTTTTAATTTTATGTCAAAACAGCCAGTAATTCAATAAATATCTCTTATGAATAATTTTAACGGTGTTTATTCTCTCTCCACGATAATTCTTATTTTCACATAGAATAACAACTTATTCTCAATGATTAAGAATAAATCAACATATCTATTTCATAATATTTTTAAGAGTAGCCTTTTCTACTTTTTTTAAGTTGCTGTTAGAATGAATCATCGTTTGGTCAATCACAGGTGTAAACATATTGACACCTTAAATTGATCCTTCTGTGTCAAATTGCTTCGTGTATCATTCAGTCCTGAATATAAATTGTTTTTCTTTCTGAAAATACAAAATAACGCACAATTTCCCTCTTTAATTGAAACAAAGGGTAAGATGAACATTTTTACACCTAAAAGTCAGAAATCAGAAAATAATAATGATAAATTTTTGTATTACCTTTAAAATCAAGCCATAAATGAATTTGACATCGTTTAACAATATTTAATTTTTCTGATCTACCTAAGTCTGTCAATTGAAACTTTTTTTACATTAGGGATCTTGTTTAACAAATATTCTGTCATATGGAACATAAATCACAAAACAACGACCCTATTTAAAGTTAAAAGAAATCAAAAGAGTAAATGCTGAAGATGCCCAAACTCGGAGTTTAAAACAGAAAACACCATTTTTTGTGTTTCAGCAAATTCACACACTATGATACAAATAATAATTTTTCGCAATTCCTTTGATGATCAGATTAATATGAATAAGTTGGAGAAACTTATATCTCTAGAGTAAAACATTGATAGGAATCTGCCTAATTCAGCCATATTTAAATTAAACACAAATTTTCAATACCTTTATGTTCAGTTTCATCGATTTTCTTTGAAGTTAACGTAAATGAAGATTTGTTGTTTGTTGTTTCAGAAACCGTTTAAAATTTTATTCTGAAAGAGAGTTAGTTACTCAATCTATCACTTTCTAATACATCCTGATTTAGTTAAAAGGAAAGAATCAGCAACAAATGTTCTCTGGTTGCTCGTATTGCCAAAATTATTTCGTGTGTTCTTGTGTTGTGAACTAATAAAGTTCATTTTACAAAATTATAAATGGCATGAAAATACTCAATCAAAACATACTACGCTACAGTCATTCTATTAAAACTTTACTGACTTTAATAAAAAATTTGTAGGCTTAAATTTTGTCAGGATGGTCAAAATAAAAAGGCATAGAATGATGAGACGAAAAGATATTACAGAGATTTTTAACTATTATTTGATACAATTGTCTTGGTAAATAGATTAGGGAGAGTACAACTCTTGCGTATAATCATCAAGGGAGTTTTAAAAATGTAAACCATCTTCTTCTTCGTTTTATGGCACCATTTATCAAGTCTCGCTCGGGCACTAGTGTCGAGATATTTTTGTTCAGATAGTGTAATTATGAATCACAAAAACTATTTTCATGTTTTCTGCCTCTGAGCATCCTCGCTTTAATGGCACCTGGTTTCAGACATTCAACTGCCCTCGTTTTCGTTTACACAGTCGCATGATGAGAGATATCCTTGTCGATTACTTTAAAGGAATTTTGACTTTTCGAAATATCTTAAAATGACACAATTAAAGGTCGCAATACACATAAAACAAAAGAATGAAACATTTTTGATGAATTACAACGAAAGAAATTTTAAAATATACACTTCCCATCGTGCGAGACAATCGATATCAAACTATTCTCAATGGCAATAAATGCCAAAAGTCAGCCAAAAAGGCTTTTCATTGAATTGTTTTCTCTCCTTAAATGACAAAGCTTTTCAATAACACCAAAACCTTATGAGTAACTCAAGACGTTTATGAGGCGAAATCTTAAAAACAAATCTGATAATTTCCAAAAAACGAGAGCCAACTATATTTAATTGAATCAAGTTCACCCGGTTAAAATTTCCTTGTGAAGTCGCGATGTTCATCTGAAACATTTAAAGATATATATATATTTATAAATGGACAAACACAAAAAAATGATTCTTTTTACATGAAGGTTCATCTATTAAATCAAAATTTACTTCATATATGGATCGTCTTATAGACATTCATTTATTTGATAAAAGGTAACCTTTTTGAGAGTATTGGTTAGAGTATGTGAAAATTGACCAAATTAAGGAAACAAAACGAATAAGTCTTGCTTTTACTTCAAATAAAAAGATTAAATTCAATTAAATTTGCCAACTTTGAGCAAAACTTTAAGGATTTAAATCCCCTTCATTCGTTAAGCACTTTCGTCATCCGCCCGAATTCTGTCTCTCAAAACTTATTTATCATGATTATTTTAAGAGGCAGTTAAAAGATTAATCTCATAAAGATGGACAGGACCAATAATTATCTGGCTGGGTGTTAGGGTTTCTTATAATAATTTGAATGTGGAAAGGCAAATATCTTTTAAACAAAGACTACAAACCATAATTAAATTCAAAAATGGAATCTAAATAGATTATGTCGGGAAAAAATTTTTAATTTACCACTGAATAACCTTCTGATAAATCACTTATTTCATGTAATTTGAAAAGCTAGCAGCATATTTTGTTTGATATTTTACTGAGTAAATATTCAAATAAATTTATTTAAAATAAATTCACAAGTTTGAAAACATAAATTTGTTTAGAATGAATCAACGTTGAACCCTTTCTATCAAATATGTTGACATCATTTTCAAAGCACAACATTCTCAAGAAAATACATCCAATTATAAACGTCTTTCCTTCAATTGATTAAAATATTCATTTCACCCAATTCGGCAAATGTTCAAAAGACAAAAAATGTGAATCATCAGAAACATAAGCTCGGTGTATTTATTTTCATTTAAACCAAAAAACAGAAGTAAATCTTCATACGTGTTAATTTTAAAATAAGTTAACCCAAAGTAGTTATTTAACACAAAATTTAGTGCTCGTTAATAACTGATCGTGTGGTTTTTCAGAAATATTCAAAAAATAAAACGTTTGAAAAATGTTAAATCATTTTTATCAATAATAGATTTATGATAGGCTCTGTGTTAATTCATTAGACTAAGAAAAAGATTTATCTGCTTTGGTGTGCTTTGCGAATGTCACGAAACTTTTATATCGAGATTAGATATTGAAAAGAATATTGTGAACCATTTAAGATTTATGTAACAGTACTATTAATTTGAAAATCTGTAACTATAGTTACCAAAATATTACACAAGGTGAAAACACCTATTGTTATTTTTATGACGTTTTTATCCAATATCTTGATTAAATTTTTATCTTATGAAAATCTGATATTTATTCATATGAATTAAAATTTGTGAGTCTACAACATTTTATTCTCTTTTAATTTAAATATTGATAAAAAAATTGTGAAAATACTAATTTAATAAAGTTATCTTCAACAGTAACTTTTCAACCATCGTTTGACATGAGTTAATTTAAAACTCAGCATAATATTTTAAAATCAGTTTTTTAAAACTATCTTTAATTTTCATGAAATGAATACCGAGAGGTACCATAATCATTTTTAAACAAAGGAAAATATTTCCAAGAGTGTTTGCACACCAAAACCTTTAAAATGGTGGCATACATGACTCATTTCTATTAATCTATCATATAGGCGTAGATTCATCGTTGAAATTAAAAAATTAAAAAATCATGGGAATCAAAATTACAAATTAATAAATTGATTGATTATTCACACAAAGTGACTTTAAAATTTCTTATACTTCTAGAAATACAAAGGACTACTGGTCTTTGACCACCTAGCACAGTATTAAGAGCGGTTTACTTTCATTCACGAAGGTATCGATAATGTAGAAGCATTCAGACGAACATACAATGACAGTATTTGTTTTACAGTTTTTATCGGATTTATTGACTAAATAAATGAAATATACTTTCAAATTACCCTTAAATTGAGCCTTCTTTCTAGAATAGTGTTCATTATTTTATTTAGAAATTCGATGAGTCTGAGTAATTTTCACCAAAAAATAATATTAAAATGTAACTCTTGATCAAAACACTTACAAATTAATTTATTAATTCAATCAGTTATTTAAAAAATTAAAAAAAATCAACTTTCCTAAGATAGATTATGTGGAGAATAGACGTGATGAGAGCTTTATTGTGAAAGGTTGTGACAACGTGATTTATCTCTGAAGACAACCCGCATTTATACTTCACTTCAAAATTTTAGAGAACCTGATACTGTTCTTAAGACATTCCATGCATTAAATAGACATTTCTGAACGATAAATGTTGATTTCTCAAGAGGAAACATTTGAAATCTTTGTTATTATGACTTTTTTTAATGAAGAAGTTTAAAAGACCAAATTTAGAATAAAGTCGAAGAGATAGGCGTAAGTTACCTGTCTTTGTATTGTGAAGATTGAACAACATCTTGTTCTCGTGGCGGGTTTTGAGATTTTAATTTTCTGTTTTCAACATTGAACTTCTTTATTTTGGTGAGGTATAGGTAAAACCACATCGATCAGTATCTATTTGATATAATATGGGAAAATATGGACAAATCTTTAGGTTTTTATAATATCATAGGGGCAAAAATATCTTTTGAGTGTTTTATATCAAAAGTTATCAAATTTTATTCTTTCTTATTTTCTTAAAAACCAGAACAGCTGAGAGTAAAGCTTAAAATATAACTTATGATGGGATTGTGTCATCATAATTTTTTTATGTAACTCGTTGATCACTTCACAGGCGAGTTAATATTTTATTCACAATTTTTGTGTGCTTTCGTAAGAATGTACCTGTCGTTTGATGTAAAACAAGGGTTATGTTTTCAAAGGAAATTAAAAATTATGTATATCACTTTTCATTTTAATAAATGTGCCATTTTAAAAATTGTGAAGTTTCAAACAAGTATAATTATAACATTGAGCAACTTTTATTATGGTTTATGTTTCCCTTAACAACACAAACAAACTTCCCTGAACAACGTAAATCGCCCTACTCTCGCTTGATTGGAATTCGGATACAGTCATATCTAAAATCTTAGTAAGTTCAAGAGACGCAGGTACTTGATTATACTTCATCTCACAAAGATTAATAAAATTTAATTCTTTAAAATCTCCCTTAGTCTTTTCATTATTATTGGTTTTAAGTTATGTTTTAAAAATACTCTAGCTTCAAAAATAACTTAAAAAATGTTGGAATCTCAAATATCTAAATCTTTAAAATACTAAATTCGTTGAAATTTAGATCTTGTTTAATTTTGTATTTTTATTCAAATTCTGTAGATTGTACAATTTATTTGATTCGTCGCAGAAACAATTTTCGTTTTATGAATGGATTTATTTGTAAAAATTTCAAAATTAAGTGGAAATACCGAATAATAAACGATTTTCAAAAAATTGCTATTTTTAAATTACCGTTTGACTCAAAAGCCTGAACTAGATTATTCACTAATTTACGCTCTCTTTATCCGTTCAACTGAAATAAAAGTTTAACAGAGTCAAATTTTTAGCTTTTTCACAACTTGTTTCTGATGAAAGTTAATTAAATTGTTGAATTTATTCGATAAGTCTGATTATTTAATTCATAAGCTAGATGCACTGAAGGTGCTGGTAGGTATCTTTTATTATTTTCCTTACATGTGAACCATGTTCCTCTTGAAATTTGACACTCATTTCCTAGAAATGTTTTTAAGTTTTTTGTAAAGCTGTGAGGATTAGTAACTCGTATGACACAAAAACTCCTTTTTCGTTTTCGCGTGTAAATGTAATGGGAATTTTATTTTTCTAACATTTAGTATAACACAAAATAGAAGATATCCTATCTAAATAATTACATTATATGTTCAATCAGTCTGTTATTTGTGCTTAATTGAAAATTATTAAAAAAACAAAAATCGAGTGTATTTAAAGCTGTGGATTTCATAATCGTAGAGAACAAGGATATCAAATTACAAACAGAAAGTTCAACGTCTTTCTAGCCGAATGATAGACAACAGGGTTGAGTTTAAACTGTATTTTTGAATTTATCAAAAAATCTCCCTCAACCATTTATACTCTTAAGCTCCGATAATCTGATCATCCTGCTTCTTGGTAAATAAAGTATTAAAATCGTTATTTCAAACTTTTCATCCTCGATAAAAATTAAGAATACAAGACATTTTGGTTGACATGATTTCTTGAAAATACGAACTTTTGCACATAAGGAATTTTGTTAAAACAAGAATACTTCATTTAAAATTTATTGAAGTTATACAGACAGAAAATAAATACTTAAAATTTTTTTCGTTTTGCGAACTTTATAAGATGCATAGAAACACCATTTTGATATTCTTAAGGTTGGTGATCATTTATTTTAGCCAAACTATTTGTGAACTTTACGGGACTCAGATAGCTTCTTTGGAATGCTTTAAATTAAACAAAAATCTTTTGTGTTATAATTTGTACTATTTATTAACTTACACCTCTCAGCATTCATGATTGCAAAAGATTGCATTTTTTCCTCATGTTAATTGAGATTAACTTAATTCACGTTGAATCAGAGAATAGAATAGTTAAGTTTATGAATTAAATATAAGATATACCATAAATATTATATCAGAAAAATTGATCGAAGAACATTGAAGCGGCTAAAACCGATTTAAAATAATTATAATCATTGCTGGTCGGATTGGCTAAGATCCCATATTACATGAACCACTTTTATAACTTGAAATTATTGCGAGATATTTCCAATCTCACTTTTATTCAAAGATATATCTTCGTAGATGTGAATAAAATTTGAAAATATGATTTATCGCACGATTTCACCGTTAAAAGATAACTTAATATATACCAGCAGTGAAATCGCTTGTGTGATAAACAATGCTAATTCGTTGGAATTTAAATCTCCTTTCTAGGTTTTTAAATTTTTTTAAAATATAAACTTATACTTGTAATTTTATTATAATTTATGAGTAGACTGAGACACGTCTAATATTTTGATAAAATAAATCAGTTAAATTAACATTTATGGTTTAAATTTTTGTTCTCAGAAAATGCTTAAGTAATAAAATTCTTCTATCGCTCTGTAAATTTAAATATGTTTTACTACAATTTTAAATTACTGTGTTCGAGACTTGTAGCATTTATGTTAACAACCTATTGGATATTTTCCTTGTTTTTACATGAAAATTAGTTAAATTGGAGAATTTTCTCAACCTGTTGATATCAATATTTTTGTGGTGTATCAGTTCTCAAATAATTTAATCAATGTTTGATTCTGCATACTGGATCATTCATAATTAAACGAATGATACCTTTGCTTTACATAAAAATATTGTCAGAGGATAAATCAGAGACCTCAAACAAACCAACATATGGTTGAAGGGTTTTGCAAAATGAGGCGCCAGGCTCTTCATCTCGTTTATTTTAACAAATTTTATTTCTACTCTGAAAGTATTGGTAAAAAAGCACATCTATTGAATATTTCGGTGACATTACCACACGTAACTTTGTATTTATAACCAAATAATCAAGATTTATTTTTTCGAGTTTCTGTTTTATTCAGATATTTCGAGGCATTGTGCTACAACCTGTTGTGAATATGCTTATAGGATATAAAATGCATATTTATTCGGTACAAAAGGTAATTTTGAATCAAGCTTTCATGAGACGTATTTGAGAATATATTAATTTCAAGAAACAAATCGAAAGTAAAGTTAAATCAAATTGGTTCCATGTTCCTTAAACTTTAAATAATAAAAATATTCTTAAATTTAACTCAATTTAGAAATCATATTGGAAATACAAAAATATATAATATATATGAAATTTCTGAACTCAATATCTCTTCGTGCTTTTTAATTTGAGATGAAAAAAGAATTATGAATTATTTAAATTTTCTCGAACTGATTGCTTAAATTTTAATACAAATAAAAAGTGTTTTATGGAAGGAATCTAATTAGTATATATACTCATTCGGTGAATTGTATGTCAATCATAAAATAGTGCACTCTCTTTGCCGAAAACTTATTCAAATAAATGATATTTAAACTAAAAAATATTTTTCGATGATAAATAACTTGTAAAATATAATTTTTACTTCATTATTTTCAAAAAACTTTTCTTGACGTAAAATTACAGGAACTCTTAACTTGTAATATAATTTAAAATAGTCTTAGAATATCGTTATTCAGGATTTAAACGGTCAGATTAGAAACAAAAAATGATCGATTATTTCTGAGAATTCATAAAAAACAACTCATTGAAAATTATTTGGAATCATAAAATTATTAAATTGTCATCAAATACTTTTTGAGGAAATTTATTTATAAAATTTTATTTGAGACTCATCTTCGTTTTAAATTGACATCTTTATTCTTTTTGCAGTTATAAAAAATTTGCATTGGTTTGTATAAAGCGAGGACGTAAAAATCAAACACAAAAAATGTTCATTTTGGTTGTTTCGAAGTCATAAAATTTGACAATTTAAACATCTATCAAACTAAGTATAATTAATGTGTCAAATCAACAAACATGAATATGAATGAAGTTTGTGATCGAGTAAGTTTTACAAGGTGTGATATTTAAAGGTTTATAGGCTTAATAATAAAAACGTTCACAAGAATATAGTAAGTTGTGAAACGTGGTTTGATAAAAAATAATAAACGCAACTGATGATCCATATATATATTTACATCTTTATATACGACGTTAACTTGAAATTACCTTCAGCAAAAGGGTCATGTTTGTCATAAATTTGTTAAAATATACACCTGATTATTATGTTTATGATTTTTAATAAAATTAGAATAATTATACAAGTTTACAAAAATGCGATTTTTATATGGAAATTATTTTTCTTCGATAAACTATTGAAAGTCAAAAAAGTCAAGCCCATTTTACGTTTTGCGTGTAAATTCTCTTATATACAAATCAGTTGGCTTATCTATTGATATTAGGGGAAAATTTGCACGTTAGATGGGTTACAAACAGAAATCTGTCAATAACTCATTTGTGGTTCACACACGCTGTTCAAAAAGGCTTCGTCATTGAGGAGTGATTTTAACCTTTAATAAATAATTTTGATTGATAAATACTTTAAAGGTCAAGACAACATTTCTTCTTTCCATTAGGTTTTCATGATTTAATTGATCGAACAGACATTTAGCTATTTTGAAGACAAAAACATTTTGAGACCTAACTGTATAAAGAGATGAAAATGAGGGAAAACAAAGAGTTACGTCGCGTTAATACCATCGAGGAAGCGTGAAAAGCTACATTACTTATATAATGATCAAAAGTTAATAGATTTCCCTTCCGAAAATCCTGATACTTAAAAAACGTTTTATTCCTAAACGGCCTGATAAACAGTTGAACTTTGAAATAGGTTTGTCTCCCACGCTCATTTGATCTAGATATGACTTAAGTTTGATGTCTTCAAGCCCAAGTATGTTGAGCATATATAACTTGAAATATGCTTTCCGCGTTAGCTGATCCTTCGTGGAGTTAAAAATATTCACAAATCTTAAATCTCCACAACATACAAGAAAAAATATCAAACATTACGATATCTAATTCTACGACTGATAATTATTAATTGACTCCAGAAATTAACCTTTTTGCAACCAACACAGGGCATGTAAATAGGAATGATGAATTTATCTGATTCGTTTCGTGAATACTCTTTGGAAGAGTTAAAAGCACATTTTAAGTGGTAAAATTTTTGGCATTCTTCATTCGTACACATAAGCTTTTTATCTGACTTACGAATATGTTCCTGACATATTAAGCAGGAAGAATCGATAAAATCACGATGAGATTCATATATCATTTTGATAGAATGATATGGACCAACATCTATTTGAATATGGTCTGGTACTTTTCTTGAGTGCTCTGTAAATGACGCATGAATTTCATCAGAAATAAATTTAATAACGAGTCCTAGTCTACCCACAAGCTCACTTTTCAGAAGCTGAGATAAAACAAAGAGATTGTATTTGACTGCCGATTCTTTAGATTCTTTACTTCTCGTTTTTAATATCTTTGATTTTTGTGGGATGTTGCCATGACCATTCAAACTAAGTTATCAAAAAATCTTTTAAATAAGTTCGACCGCTAAACAAATTTCAGTTATAACGTTAAATTACAACAAGTTTAAAAAGCAGTGAAAACAGTCCAATTTACGAAAATTTTTTCAAAACACTTTCGAGAAAAGTTTTGAGGAATCGCGTTGAGAACGCTGACGAATTCTCATTTTATTAATATCATCATACATAAAAAACGCCCGAGTTTCTCGTAAATACAAATTCCGAAAATTGAAAACGAACACACTACTTTTTGTTGATTAAACTTAATCATTTCCATATCAATTATCAAATGATGGCCTCCTGCTTTTGCAGATGAAATAAATTTAGTAAAATATATGGATTTTTGGGAGTCTGGCACGAACTAATGTCGATAAAATCAAATATTCGTTGAAAATTAAACATTGTTATCTTTAATATTTCCAATCGTGATGGCATAAAAGAATTAACAGAATGGGAATAAAAAATTAAAAAGTTTCCATTATAACATATAAAAACTGCGTTTTTTATTCTCAATCAAATTAGCCACAAATAAACGGGTGAAATTTCATAATTTGACGAAAACTATTATTAGCGCATTTTTTATTATTTAGATGTCAATTTAACGAAAATTCGTTAGATTTGTAAAGATCTAGTCCGTGTTGATTTTCATCGGCACGGATGTCAAACGCAGGGAATGATATAAGATGAGTTAAGGGAAAAAATGATCATTATTAATTCTTGAATAATTTTTTTCTGTTGGTATTTATTTTACTGAAAATTATGAAAAATCACAAATTCTAACAAATAAATAAGTCTTTCAACGATAATCCTAAATAAAAAATTGAGATATTATTCTTACTCATACATGTTAATAATTAGGAGTTTGACATAAATTAAACGTCATTAATGTATTATTAAAAACGCGAGTTTAATTTCAAGGGAGTAAAAATGTGCAAAAATATTTAAATGATATTTGAAGGTGAAAATAAATAACTTGTTTTTCACGAACAAAAGTTATGTTTTTATGAAATTGAGGATTATAAATGATCTCGACATTTAAACTGTAAAATTTAATGGTTCGATAAAAAAATCAAAATCAAATAAAGATTTTATGTTGAAAATTCCTAAATCTACAGTCCGCACGCAATATCGAAAACAAAACAGATGTAATGAATAAGAGGCTGATTTAACTATCAAAATAAGAATATTATTTGAATGATAATTTTGTTATTCAACGTATGGAGAAGATAAAGTGCTTTAAAGTTACAATTAATTGATTACAGTTAGTAAACAAATTTGAAATGTGTTGAAACTGAACGTACCTTAAGTGCATCAATTTGATTTGGAAAAGGAAATACTAAAACGATCATTTCCCTGTGAATTATAGATGAGAAAAACCAAGGACCTCGATAATTTGTTTTGTATGCCCCACCATAAAAGTTTCCACTATTATGTTGCTTCAATCTCCTAATAGGATCTACACAATATCCGATATAAACTCTATCCTTAAATCGTATATTAGTCGATCGAAGCATGTAACACGCGTGGAAATTACTGCGAGAAGAAATATCTTCTTCAAAATCAGAAGATTGCGACATAGTTGTTGTGTGATGAAAAATGATCAACCCTTCACGCAGACTCCTAAAAGGATGCGGTTCATTTATTTTTACATTGAAATTAAAAGTTAAGTTATTTTCAGTAAAAGTTACAGTTAGTCTTAATTTTAAACAAATAACCCCACTTGTGAACGACATTTATTGTATTGTTTTCATTTATCTGCCAAATACTACTTTTTTAGAAATTTAATATTGTTCAAGAGTGGCTATCGTCTCGTTTACTATTAAAAGCTAATTTTATTTGACATAAATAAACGCGCAGGCTCCAAAAGTGTTTTTATTGAGTGCCATGATTTTTTAGTTGGTTTAGCTTTATAAAAGTTGAGATAAACTAATTTTTATAAAGTTATTCGTGATTTGATCCAGTTGGGGAACTTTATTTGTTGCGTCTCACCATTTTTCAACTTGTAAATTATCGAAAACTCAAATGTATAACCTTGGAAGTTTTACCAATGTTTGATTCGGGTTTCATGATTGCGATTTTACGAAAGCACTTTTAACCAGAATAAAAGACAGTCGAGTATTTTTAAGTAGTTTAATAAGTTGTCTTACATGATTTAACCGGATTTTATTATGGTGTACATATTATAAAGTACAGTTGTCTATCAACTGATAAAATTTTGATATGGGCGATAAATCTAATGGAATTGCATATGTTATATCAGGTGAGAATCAAAAAAACTTTCTTTAGAATCTACATCTCAAACAGTAATTGGAAACATGATTTTGCTGCTTTAGTCAAATAGACTATTTCCGTAAATTTCCTTCCATCTTTTCAGTCGAGTTTCAAGTTTTAATTTGTTTGCCATTAACTTTTGGTGTATATTTAATTTTGAAGTGTACAGATAATTTGATAGACAAGGTTAAATTTATATCTACGAGCGTGCGATTACGGGATCGAATTTCAACGATCTCTTTCTTTGAAGTTTTGAATAGAATTTTTGTTTAATGGTGTAAATAATTAACGAAACCTTTATTCATGTTTTGGTTTTATCGTAAAAAGTTTCGATAATGGCTAAATAAACTATTTCTGGAGTAAATGTTATTTTTTGATGGGCGATGGTAAAAAATGTGTTTTGTAATTAAAGTGTATTTTAAATGTTTTAGTATCCACGTACTTTAATCTGTTTTCGGTACTATGTCAGAGTTTGGGGCGTTTGCTGTTTCATTTCGTTATTTTTAGGCGTACCCTCCATTTTAAAGGAATCTTACTTTAACATTCTAGCTTCTTTAAGACCGAAATCCGCGTTTAAACTATCAGGGCAGAGAGTTTTTAAAAATATTTTAAAGATAATTTATCCTGATTCAATATAGTATCGATGTATAAGTGTTTTTATATCTGATTTTTCCCATTCAAACTTGATAAATGAAAAAACTTTTAGCGAATTAAATATTATTTTGATACAGATTTGCAAATTAGTTGTGAAAAAATTTTCTGAGGAAATTCTTTGATCGCTATATTTATACTTCGGAAGTGAAATTTTCAGAAAATTGTGTCTCTAAGTCTTGGAATTCGAATGATTGTCATTAAAAATTAAATTTTACATTGAAAGAAAATTTTTCTGTTTGGCGTCAAGATTTCGACTTTTAGATAAATTATATTGAAAAACAAACTCGAATGTTTTTTTAATTTGTTTCTATTTAAGATCGAAAGCCCGACAACATTTTTATGTAAATTGGGCATGCTCAACATATAATTATTGATAGAATCATACAACTTTAAGCTGAATGAATGTAATTTTTCAGAAATTAAAAGATAAAAGAATTCAAAATATCACATTATTTATATTGTTTTTACTATAAATGTTGAGCATTGATTGTTCGCTTAAAAGGTTACTAGCGAGTGTCCATTTCTTCTAAAATACGATTGCGCGTATTTTATTGGTTAAAATCAAAGCACTTTATGATTACATAGTATTTGAAATCAATGCTTTTTTCATATAATCTGATCGTATTTTTATTTGAGTAGATTAGCAAGAATAATGTAAAAATATCTTAAACTTGGATTATTCGATCTGTATTATTGTCGCTACTTTATTTTAAGGTTCGTAAATATTTTTATTTCAGATACACATAGAATAATGAATTCAAATTAGGCTTGGTTGATGATGATTTATCAATAAGGTATTGTTAAAAGCGCATTTTATAATTCTCTCAGTGTCTTTAAATTATCTAAATATACTAAAATTGTCACAGTTTAAGTTTCTACCTATAAACATTATCTTAGGATATGATGCTTGAAAAACGTAGAAAGTTGAAAGATCTTATTTTTTAATTCTTACTTGAAATTATAGCTGTTGGATAATAATATGTGCTTAATAATGATCTAAGAGGTTTTGAATCAACGTGGAGAATAATAAAATTTTAATTTTACATTCACTATTGTTCAAAATAACTATAAACTATTCAAGGTTATACTTCGTTATGTTTTTCATTACAAATCATTTTTGGCGTTATTGAGTCGCTTTGCTATGAAACGGTTATGAATGCAATTAAGTGAATCACCTTTACCATGTTGGTAAATAATGCGCAGTTTAAAGCATACCCTATGCTATTTGACTAGTTTTTCTTAATCTCTATTCTACAAAAAAATAACATATTATGAATTAATTGAAAAATATTCTCATTTTATACACTGCCAAGATGATTGTATTTAAGGTTAAAGCAAAAATTTTAACCAACCCTTAAGACGAAGTATTTATTATTATTTTTTAAATTTTATATTGAACTATTATGGTTGTCGTCGCCTTTCAGTCCTACTCGTGTTTAAAATATGATTTTTGAATTATCTTGCTTAGTTTTTGTTTTTCGCCTTTTAATGGGAGGCGAAAATTTTTTATTTTTTAAATTTATCTCTTTTAAGGTTCCACGATACTTCCAGCGAAGTTAAATAAATGAAAATATGAGTTGATACGTAGAATATCAAAAAGTGCTCGTATATATTAGTGAAACAAAATGTATTGGAAATTTTACATATTAAATTTACAATATCTCGATTAAAATGTATTTTAACCGTAAATGCGAAAAGACACTTTATTACAGACTAATTAAAAAAAGGATCACAGGGCTTTGAAAACTGTTTTAGTTTAGTTCTCCAACTAAGATTGTTTTGCCACAGTCATAATTTTCCTTCTTTCGGAAATTAAAAATCACTCGAAATGGGGAAAATATAACTATTCCTAAATTTGATTGAGCTCGAACAAATATATCCTTGTTTTTTTGAAGCTTACGCGAGAAATAACAAATAATTTTTCAACAAGTGAAAGACATGCATCCTTTTGAGAATCTCTCGAACAAAAAAGTAGTAATTTAAGCCAAATCGTGACTTTTGAACAAATGCTTAAAATGAAACAAACTTGAAATTCTATTCATCTGCCGAATAGATGCACAAAGAATCGATGAAAAAATTCTTACAAAGTTACAAATATTAATTGTAAAAATGCACCATAAATAAAGTTGGCTAAGATTAAGACAACCTAAAAGTAGTTATGTGGCTGTTTTCTAACCTGAATTCCAAAGATCTTTCAAAGTAGCCAAACTCGTTTATAATGAGTCAAAACTTCTTAAATTTAAGAAACAAGGTGCAGTTAAAATTCGCGCATGACAAGCATATAAGATTAACTCTTTATAAAAAAATAACTTCGTAAAAATAAGTAAAATATGAAATTCACGTTGAAAATCATAAAAGTGAAGGAGAAGCCATCACCAATTTTGGCCCATTAGTTTTACTATCATTGATGAGATTTCCTTCCAATGAAGAAAATAATATCTTAAGACTGTAACATAAAGGAATATGAAACGACATATAATTTGAAAATTTTTGATTTTTATTCCTTATTTTCACTTTCGTGATAAGTATAATTATTAATCAATATAGTCTTACAATACATTTGTGTAAGTTAACAATTATCTTGTGTTATAATTCACGATTTAGGATAAATAATGTTAAAATAATTTTATTGTAATCACTTTTCTCGTTTTTTATCAAGTATTCAAGAGTTTAATTCATACTTATTGTGTTACAATAAAATGAATGTATTTAAAACACAAAATAAAAAAAGTTAATCTAAAACTGTTACAACTGTCACCATTTATTTTAACACTAAATTTAGAAGTATTTTTTAGTTATCTTAATATACAAATTTGTGTCTTATTAGAAATGTTTTCAAATTATGTTCATAAAAATAATATAAAAAATCTAATATTAGGACTTTATCATAAAGCTTTTACAGTAAATCTTTGTCGGAAAACCGAACAAACATGAATAAATAGGGTAAATTCAAAAATGATAATTTCGATTAATCTGTCATTTTTTCACGAAAATATTAAAATTTGTTTGAATTATGAATTAAAAAATATTTGCAAATAATGCGACTTACATTCAAAGTCGTGTTAAGATACTCAAATATAGATCTAAAATATAACGCTGAAACACGCCTTTTTCAATCTTTGGATTAAAAATGAAGAATTTTCTTAAAAATGAGGTAAACTTTCTCCTTTATTTTTTCAAAAATGTCTTTAAATTCAATCACAGATTCATACTAAATTGTTTTTCGTTGGCCTCGATTTAGTTAATTCATACCTTTAAATATTTCCACCGTAGGTAAAAGTACCCTTGAAAGAATTATATTAAACATTCATAAAATAATTGGTTCATAATCTGATCCGTTATAAAACACAACTAAACAGATGCTCGTAACTTGATGCGATAAGAAACTCAGTAAGATAAATGTCATATCTGACAAAAAATCTGGTAAAAAATAAAGCCAGATTCTAGTATTAAGTTCAGTAACCGTTTGTTTCTAGTAAACGAGTCCAGATAGGACCCTGCGCCATCAAAATACTTTTGATTTAATTTTGTTTCACGTTACGTTGATTTTATATTTACAAACCAACGCGTGTTACAATTATGGTTTAAAAATCGACTTTATTTTTGATATACAGTCGTTTGTCTCCCATTTCAAAAAAGATCTACCTTTATCTCGCCTTTAAAATAAGTTCCGATGGTTTGGTTGTTTAGCTAACGGGTGTTCATAAAATGATAAATTATGATTTTATTTGTAAGATATTCATTTTTAACTCTATTGATGATTCGAGGTTCTGATAATGAACGTTTTTGATCATTTTATGCTTTAAACTTATAAATTATTAGTGACGAATATTCCGAAATATTTAAAGAATGCTGTGATCTTATTCAAGATATTGATGAATATGCTGTGTCTTATACGAAAAAAGACGACCAGCAAACGTGTCTCCTCCTTGGAACTTTCCTTGACATTAAGCTATATTTGAACCACTATCAGCGAAGGATTGAAAAAATATCCCAGATTGTACACATATTTGATTTTAACGCCTCTACAAAAGCAAATGGATACCGTACTCATATTTTAATTTTTGGAAAAGTCGTGAAAGAGATTCACAACTGCATAAAGAGGTTAAAAGACCCATGTGGATATTTTTTCAATGATAGGTCGAACTTACAATATATTGTTATCTGTTGGAAAAAGTTTTTGGTGGCATTTTACCCAATTGTATGCCTACTGTTCAGGTTATTGGAATCCAGTCCAGAAACATTGGTCGTCGATAAAAGAAATCCAGTGAACAAGCTTATATTTGAAAACAACTCAGCTTTACCACGAACTATATTCTATGGTAAATTGTTAGGATTTCAGTACAACCCAAAACTGTTAAAATCTCTCAATATTATTGCCACTTCTTTTGCGTCATACGCGTCCAGCTATGAAACATCATCCAACATGATAATACAAACTATACTACTGTTAAGTCTAAATTTATATTTTACCATCAACCCAGAAAAGCGTGCTGAAAAACTAAAACAAATAATGCTTTACTCCTCTGTTGATTTTTATAAATCATTCATGTATCTAATATCGGATTTTGTTTTTAATGTGATTTCCTCCTTCACAAGTGCCCATGACAACTTTAAGGGACAAGTTTCCGTTATAATCACTGATTTAATTATGAAAACTAGGAATGATAAAAACATCAGTGTTTTCGTTGGAGCAGAGTTACTTAAAGAGCGACGAGGGCAGGTCATCAGCTGTACATTGTTAACTGATGTGATGTATGAAGGGCAGACTAAAATATATGAAAGTTTATTTAATTCTACGTCTAAATTACCTGAAAACTCAGATCGTTTCATTTTATTTTTCCATGGTGGAGGATTTATTGGACTATCGACACAGAGTTGTGTAAAAATGCTCAAAAATTGGGCGATATCTCTACGTTGTCCTCTGATGTCGGTAGATTATTCATTATCTCCTGAGTCCCAATTTCCTCTCGCAGTACATGAATGTTATTATGTGTATTGTTGGGTGTTAAAAAACGGAAATACGCTTGGATGGAATGGAAAGAAAATCATTCTCGTTGGAGACTCGGCTGGAGGAAATTTGGCATTTGCTGTCACTCAGTTGGCTATTTCTCAAGGAATTCGAGTTCCTGACGGGTTGGTATCTGCGTATCCGTGCTGCGATACATCAACATGCATGTCTCCATCACGAACACTTATTCATATTGATCCATTCATGAGTTCGAGGTTTATAACAGTTGCAAGGAATTCTTACTTTGGATTAACTTCAATCAAGGCGCATGATGCTTCCGATCAACTTACACACCGACCTCCAGAACATCCTTCCGCCCAAAAAAATGGGAAAATTCCTTCAAGAGAGGAAATTTATCATTATGTGTAAATTATATCACTTATATTAGTGGGATTGAAGAGGATCTTTTTGGATTTTACCAGGATACTGCTGAAGATATCGAAAGTCAAAATTTTGATCACATATTTAATGATTTTGAAGATTTTGAAAATGACCCTTCCGAGAATCCATTAGCATCTCCTTTGCTCACTAAACCTGAAATTTTAAAACAATTCCCTCCTGTAAGAATTTTCGTATTTTTATATTTTTACATGAAGGTATCAGATACAGATCCATTGCTGGATGAAAATGTAGAAATGTGCAAAAGACTGGCGTCTAACAATGTCAATGTAAAACTTGATGTTTTTTCTGATCTACCTCATGGATTTTTTCAATTTATTGCAACGTTGAATGAAGTAAAGGAAATTTCGAATCTGTTACTCGATAGAATGATGGAAATTTTTTGCAACGACTCTTAAGTATTCTGTATTCCACTTTCGTCGTATTTTTATATGAAGTTATAAAAAGTAAATTTTATACATCAATATTTAACCCAAAAAAACCATTTTAATTTTTCAAAATATTGATGTAACATTCCATAAGTTGTAGTCTTACACTCTGACATAAATATAGCTTTAAATTCTAACTTCATAACATTAAAAACTTTAATTCCAACAAAATTTGACACTCAAAACGAATTATTATTTTTTTATAAGTTAACATAAAGCGTTTAAAAACAAATGTAACTCTAAATTTCACCCGTACATTTCCTCTCAAAGCATCAAGAAAATTATTCGATATAAATATAATCGATAGAATGATCTGTACCTAAAGTCTAAATCATGTGACCTCTTATATATCGAAAAGTTAATGATGAAATAAGTCATGTAGTGAATTTTAGTGAGGATTTGAATGTTCGAAGTTCAATGAAAATTGGCACCGACTGATTCTCAAGTTTTTTCATAAAATATAAATTTCACGTTCATTTCAAAAGCCTTCGAAAATACTCTCACGTTTCTTCATATAATAATGAGAAAATATAAAAAAACTAATTCCTAAAAAAGTTAAATGATTTAAATTTTTTTATTTGTTGTAAAATATTTTGTTAATTTACTCGACGACGACAAAATTTCAAAAATACTTCACCCCTTATGTTTTATCGACCAATATAAATGTTTATTACAATCACCAGTTTATCTTCAAAAATATTATTAATACTAAGAACCTACTTAAAGAAGGTAAGTCTGTACTCGAGGAAAGGAGAACAGTTGGATTTTATTTAGTTTGACTCGCTTTACATTGATTTAAGTTTTTTACTTATCTAAAGGCAAGTGTCTCTTCACAAGTTTTCAAAACAAGACAATTTCTGCAGCGGATAAACGAGGTTGAACGTGTCGTTTAATTTACCTTATTTATCCTAAAATGTTTTAATGTGACGGCCTTGGAGAATTGAAGGTAATGATCGTCAGCCTAACATTTTTTAGATTTTTATAAAATAAGGCGGAATTTTTATCATGTTTTATTTCCTAATCTACGAGAATATTCGAAGTCAAAATAGAGCTATATTAAAATACTCTACTGACTAAACCTCATGAATATTAATTTTTAAGAATACAAGATAGTTAGATTGAAAATTCTCCACGACCTAACATCAAATTCCCCAATTATTGTTTTGTTTTATCTACATGCTCAGGAAAAATATTTTATAACCATATATATCCTAAAAAACTTTATATTAGCATTTTAATTTTATACTATATTGTTTGTAAAAATCCAAGTCATAAAGATCTCGATTTTTCTTGAGTTCACGGATTTTTTAATATTTCTAAGTTGTCTTTTAACTGTCCAATCTGATTTAGTATCTGTATTTCAAAAAGCACCGATTTTTGATTGTCATTAGAGGTCTAAAGAATAAACTCAGTTAATTAACATTATTATTAAAATCAATATAGCCTTTGTTCGTATTTTCAAAAGGAGACGGATTCAATTTTTTGAAGATATCTTTTCATAAGGTCAAGAAGGGTTTACAACAAACACGTTCTATCAGATAATAGGAATATTAATTAAAAATTGAAAAGATAACATATTTTCTTCCAACATAACTACTGATAGTTTCATTTTGCCCCATGAAATTATAACTAAACAGTGTTAAGTCTTAGCTGCTCAAGTATAATTGTAGCTCGTGCTAAGTTAAGTTTTTTAAAAATAAATTAGTTATTTGCGCTTTGATTTGTAAGACTTGTAGTTAACCTATCAAAAATATTTTGTGAATATTTTGAATAAATGAAAGCAATAATTTAATATCATCTTTAAGATAAATTAAAAAAAATATTTGATTCTTACTCTTTCAAGGTTTGAAGGATAGAAGACAGTCATTTTAAAGAATAGAGTTATCAAAAATGGAAACAACTCCATCGATTTTTTCAATAAACCGAAAAAATTTTACCATTTTTATGTGAAACCAAAAATGATGTGGACTTTTAATTTAGATAGTTGCAGATAAACTAAAAATAAACCAATGCGCAAGCGTTAGTATCATTAAGAATAAAAATGAACTGTAGCTCTACGCTCATAAAAAACGTTGATACTCCAACAACTTATTTTCATTTTTATTAAATGGCAGATTTTTCGATCGAATAGTAAGACGGTTTGAGGATTTATGTTGAATAGAATACAGTTAAAGATGCAAAAAATAAGATTATCAAATTAATGCCGAACATATTCAAAGATGAATTAATTTAAAATTTATAAAATTAAAAACGACTTGGCTTGAAGATTATCCTGAAAAATGACGAATTTATGGTTACTAATAAATAATCTATGGTTTATGAAGAGTTTGAATTGGTAAAGGAAATGTTTTATGAGTTTACTATGAAGTTTAAAACTCTATTTAAAGGAAAAAATATGATGCTCTGATGAATACTTAAGTTATCTTTTCTTGTTGAGGTGGGGCGTTTACCAATCATAGTTTATGGCGAGAGTATCTCCTATTTTCAATATTTTAAATGAATTTTAAATTTTCACAAATCACACAAATTACCTTAATTTCAAACCATATCGAACTTTGAAACTTACATTTGAGGTTTATCAGATGAATGGTGGTCATTTCAAACAAACCAAAAATTATGTGATTTTCAACATTTACAGAAGAAAACTCTTGTTTAGAACATAAAATTTAGATATCGAATATCAAGAACATTAAGGATTGCAAAAAACTCTCATAAAATGTGCATGAAATATCGATAAGTTAAAAATAACCTAAATATAAGATTAACCATTCAAATAAAATTTGTTAAATAACTGTTTACAGGGGACTCTTTTGTAGATTTTGCTTTCCTTATATGTGGTTGGTTAATTGACATAATAATTAAGCTTATTGTTCTACATATTCATATCTTTTTAGTTGCCACTAAATTCTTGCACAGTTTTTATTTCAAAACCCGTTGTCATGAACATAGTGGAGCTATCTTTATAAAATTTTCAATATTCGTCCTTAAAATGCTTTTTCTACATGTGACGAATCAAAAATTCAAGAGAGAAATTGGAAAATTCCTCAGAATTAAGTGGACAATAAATGATCTAAAAACTACCTAACCAACTGTATCTCAAAATGTGATTTCTGTTTTCGCTTGAAGCTTCCATTTGAAAATAAAACTCCGAATAAATAAGAAATACTGGGTTAGGTCATGAATCAAACAATAAACTCAATTCCGGTAATGAATATAAAAAGATAACAGAAAGGAAATTCACAAGTTGCATTTGAAGGATTTAAGAACAATACGATTCAAGAAAGATCATCTCGATTTTGATATTGTTCAAACAATAATGCGCATGAAGATATTATAAAAATAAGGTGGTAGTAAGTACGTACTGAGTACATCCATGACCAGATTCTGCATAGAATGAAAGTAAAAAAAGGCTATTTAAGAACTAACATTAAATTGAATAGAATGTTTTGTCAGATGACGTGAACACTGCATAGTATGTTCGTGAAAACTCCATGCCAAAGTTTACTGCTAGAAATTGGAATTCCGAATGAATTCGACAAATGATTTATTAAGATAACATTGAATTATTTGTAACATATAATTGTGTAGAGATTTACATGAAAACATAGTTTCACGTTGTTTTGAGTGGTTTCTTCACATTTTATAACTGAGTTATTGTTATTATGAAAATAGTATGACTTAACTTGGGATATTTAAATGGAAAAAAATCTAAATCAAACTCACTCTTATTTATATGTAAAATATATTTTGAAACATAAAATTATATATTTTCGAGTGTTTGTCGTACGCGAATTTAATGAGTCAATAAAAACGATATATTTATCCCTAATTCGTGGAAATCTTCTCGAAACGTGTAGCAACTGCTGATTTTCTGCCATCTTAAATTGAGAATCAACGTGAAAATATTTATTCGTGCATAAATTTTATAAATTTATAAACTTAATCTCAATTTATCTAATGATTATGAACGCTCCTTATGTAAGCATCAAAAATGTTCTGATCTTATGAAATAATTAGCGGCTATTTTGATTTAATCTAATTTTTAAACGGGTGAAGGAAATATAATGGTTACAAAAATACAATTTAATTTTTACGCCACCATATTAAAACCATATGAGTTACCCTTCAGCAAAAGGAGTGTACATTGACTTTTAAACATAAATATTTAATTATATTATAAAAATTATATTTTTTCTAAATAAATGAAAATTGTTTTCGAATATCTACCATTATGTAACCCGTTATGAATTCAAAGATTAAGAGTTATTAATTTTATAAGCATTTACCTTTTTAGAAGTTGATATAATATTTTTACATTTTCTCCCAAAAAACAAGGAAACTTTGGTTAAAATGTTAAAAAAGGTAAGGAGTGTTGTGCGAATTCGTATGAGATTTAGCCAGTTTAACTTTAATAGTTTGAACATCCACCACACCACCCACTCATGAGCTTGCTAAATTTTAAGATGAATGAGGTACCGTGTTAAAGGGATCGATTAACATCACTTTAAAACACTTACGTGGATTTCTCTTTTGACAGATTTTTCGGTTTTGTTTTCGCTTAATTTTAGTATACTTTGTCTTTCAATGTGAGTATGCCATGCATGTCATTACGGCCCACTTTTAATCCCTGTAAAATCTCTAATTCATTTATAAAGCATAAATGGACCATATTTGACAAAAAACGATTTAAATTTGTTTGTAGGATACCAAGCTCAGTGTTTTAACGCGGTCTTATACAAGCTTATTCATTTTGATTTGGGCAAATCTGAAGGATTAATTTATAAGCAAGTTTGAGAATATTTTGTGTATGTCGATACATTGACTGACAAAGGAAGGTGAGATATTATAGAATCTCAAAAATGTGTCATATTATCTCAGATTTAACCTCCTTCGAAGTCATAAAACTTATTTCTGGCATTCTGAATTTTTTAAATAGAATATAACTTTATATTTTTCTCTCCTCGCTTATAACTTGCTTCATAGGCAGTGATCTTGAAGTTTTTTAAGATGAACCCATTATGATATAAGTTCATAATTTTAAACACAGCGATGAAAAATTCACAAATTGCAAAATTGTCTTTTAAATCAAAACCTCTTTAAATAGTTAAAAATTACTGTTAAAATTCATGTAATATTTTGGAAAATATTTTTTTAAGTAAATCTATCTAGTATTGCGTTATCATGGGGGAAAATGGAAAAAATTAACAATTTTTAGTTTTTAAACATCTCATTAAAATTTCGGCACCTGAAAATATCTATGAGTAAATGAATGTTCACCAAGGAATATAACTGATAATCCCTTTCATATTCAAATCCATTCCTACCAAGAGCAGAAAAGGTTGTCCGTTTTGAGCTAAAATACACCATATATAACCGTCTAACTTTCCTATGTTGGTAATTAAATTAATTAGTTAAATTAGGGGATAAAATTATTTTATTTTATTGTCAGTAAATCGTTTATATCATATCGATTTTATCAATGATAATTTTGACATCAGAGAAGAATAAATTTTCAATGTATCCTGGTTTTAATGCTCTGTCGGATGATATCAACGATTTTAAAAATAAACGTTATAACTTATGCTAAAACGCATCACTTAGAGACCATAACTCCATATACATTTAATTTTTTCGATCAAAAGGTAAGGCTTTGATAATATATTAAATGTGAATGATTTTGGTTGTTTATTGAACCAGATTTAATGTTACACACAAAGAACACATCTTGCCTCTAAAAGATCCATCAAATGGTAAATTTGCTATTCCATTGATGCCACACGACATTTGGGTTAAAACATTGGAAAATATTTTTTATAAAATGAATTAGCTAATTCTAAAGTGATCTCAATATTAAGATGATTTTTTGGTTTTAAAACGTCCAAAGACAAACTTCTAGCGGAGTTCTTTCTTGATTTTTAAATTTGATTCATAGGATGTGAAAAATATCCAAAATGAAGGATCAACGATCTAACTGATGGAGGAAATAAGCCACGTTTGATAAGTATTGATTTTTAATGAATAAAAATTCCAATAAGAAAAAATTTTAAGTCATTTGCGGTTCTAATATTATTTTTTCACAATCTGTATGCTTAACGATTCCATTTTAGTTTTGAAAGGTCAATATTCAATTAAAACTTTTCAAATAATATTCACTGACTATAAAACGCCGCTTATTGTTGAGGTATATAAATTTGAAGAGTTATATTCCTTCCCACCGGTCTCTCAAGATTTTTCACTTTCAAAAAACATATATGAATAAGAATGTTTGAAATTTAATAGACTAATTAATCCTGAACTCTTAAGAATCGCAAATCAAATTAATAACCGTTCAAAATTATTTTTAAACTTATATGTATAAATTCAAAAATATTGAAAAGTAAGTTTTTATTTATACACTTGAGTTTCAAAGTGTTATCTTTTACAATTAAACTTTAGTCAATGAAATGCATTGTAAAATCAAGTTGTTAAAGTAACTACTCAGAATGTCCATGACAATTATATCGTGTCTTTCAAAGGCGACTGTTAAATTGTGATAATTCTTCTCAACTTTAGAATTTAGTAAATGCTAAAATTAAGATCATTGAATGATATAATTTTAACATCACTTATAAGAATATGACCCGATAATATCACGCTAGTAATACTAACCAACCAATTTATTAAAAATTTTTTAAATCAAATGTTGGATTTAGTAAATATGTATTTTCTTAAAGACACGACTCAACACAACTAGTGTCGTATTTTCCTAATTTCTTGAAATTATTTTTCGTGAAAATTTCAGTTAAAACTCCTTAATTTCTCAAAACTCGTGAAAATGAAATCTCTACTAATACATAATTCAAATATTAAAACTGCAGACCTTTTTAATAATTATTACCAGCGATATATTAATATTATATATTTTTCTCAATTACCATTTCACAACTAAAACATCATTGTTTCAGACACAAATTTGATTTTTATTACCAAAGTGAATGATATAAAAAATATCAATACTTTTATTTTTATTTTCAACCGTTAAACGAATATAAAGTCGTCAATATAATTAAAATGTATTGTGATGATTTTTCATACGCTTTAATAAGCACTTATACATATCTCTTGAAAGAATGTAACTAAGTAAGCTAAAAGAAAAAAATTATAAAATTGCTTAACTTTAATAAATATATGATGATATGAATACCTTAAATTTAAGATCATAAGCTTATATCTAAAGCCTAAAAATGTGAAAACTGAGTCGATAATGAATCATCTTAAAATGTTACAAATGCGCACAACTTTTAAAATGGAAGTTTTCCTTCTTTACTTAAAAATTCTTATTTTTAAAACTACCATTTTGACTCTTAAGAATTTCACGCAAAGGTCAAACATATTGTGTTCCGAGTAAAAATATCTTTTATTTTCAGAGAGAATCAAAAACCAAGTTTCGTGCTTACGAAAATTGATCGACCAGATTAAGGACTGAACATATGGCTAAATTATAGTTCAACATATATTGTAAAAAGGTTAAGAGCACACGATAAGTACCATATTTAAAGTAAAAAAACCATTAACCATTTATGTTCTATTTTCATGTCACATGAATCATCTAAATCTAAAAATATTACATAAAATCGTTTAATTCTTTGGGAATGTAGTTATTTAAAAAAAACCTCCATTTAAATAAAATGAATATTTTTAGAAACTACAAAAGTTCCATACATGAAGACATGATTTACTAATTAAAACTAGTTTGTAAATGATAAATTCCACCTAGTACATTGTAAATAGACGGGAATTAATACATAGTATGATACAAATTTTGATTTAAACCCGGTTTGTGCGTATTAAGCATTAAATAAGTGGCGAATTACCATTAGATGAATAAGATTACATAATGGTTCAGAAAGAATAGAAATTTTGTTTTTATATGTGGGAAACTAGTAATTATATTTCAGGAAAAAATTATTTTTATTCGGTAAAAAAGATTGAATCAGAGAATTCTTTAACGAGTTAAACGTATATTGAGCTAACCGATTATAGTCTGGGTTGTAAATATTATATAACCTCAAAAAACAGAATCCGTTTATTCTTTCTTCAAAAAAAATGTTTACCATGAACGAAAACAAGAAATCGGAAAATTATAACTGACGACGCCAACTTCACGCAGATGCTTAGAAAAAATCTGTCTAAAAACGATGACGTCAAACTCTCTTTTCAATCCTTAATCGATTAAAGCAATTGTTAAAAATGAAAAAAATAACTTATGATGAATTTGGTATTTTTATGACTCATTTAAAATTACAATTCGTAAAACAGACAAGACAAATATATATGGAGCAACAAACAAAATAAATCGGTTGATCGAGCCTTGATATTGGACGATATACTGTCAGATGACCATAACTATAATGACGTAAGTGAGCATTATAGCGATTAACAGATAAAATTGGAATAAAAAAGTAACAAGAGATTAAAAATCACATGAATTCGGTTAAACTCATGCACCGGCTAATTTTTGTTTATTGAGTTTTAAGTATGATAACCATCATAACAGCGTTGGCAGTTTTCATAAGGTAAGTGGGAATTTTGAACTTTAATATCGAAATATCCTTCTCCTTAAAATCGTGAAAATTTTTTGCATCAAACTTCGATTTTCTGAAATTTCTTCTTTGATTTCAATAATTTAATTTTACTGCTTGAGATATAACACATATTTTAGTGTCTTATTGAAATTATGAAAAAATAGAATTGTATTAATTTTTATTGTTCAAATTAATTTTTCCCTGATCTAATTTCACTATTTCCATTTCTCCATTCAGGTAATTTTGATGGATGAAGTTTTTGAGTAATCGATTGTTTATTTTGGTGTTTGCATAATAATCAAATTTTGTCAAGATAGTTCTTGATAGAAAACAATAATGAATGCGTTTTGCTCTTCCATATAAATGAAATTAGTTTTATTGAATTATTTTTAATTCTTTTATCAAAAATTAACTCATGCCACGATCGATTTTGTTCCCCCAACGAATTTCCCTTCATTCAAATTAATTATCTTCAGTTAGCATTTTAAATTTTGTTTTCTTGCCTTTTAATCTAAGAATTTTGGGAGAATTAAAGCATAATTATTTTCTTAGATGAATTAAGCGAACCTTTGTGAATTTATTCTCTGAAAATTGATACTTGACTCTATTTGTTTATTACAATCAATAAATATATAACTTACGTTTTTAGCTTCTTTTTCTTTTACAACATAGAGTTTTACGGTTGAATTGTTATATTTTGAATGATAATTTTCATAGATAACGAATTTAGAGTTCTTAACAAATTTACATATTTATAATGTTGTAAATTTATTACTCTTTAAATTTTTGTTGTTGTCATGATATTTATCATTCCATAAATAAAACGAAGACCCTTAAATAACATTCATCAAAATTTATTGAAAATTTTTATAAATATCCACTACGATATTTTTTTACTCAGATATATCGTGTCAAAAACTCATTTAATTTCATGTTAGGAAATTTTTTATTTTAAAAGTTGATAACCTTTCACAGGTTACCTTAGCAGTATTATATTTGGTAAAACCTAGTTATCTTAAAAATAGAACTTCGCCACAAATACTTTATGAAATAAAATGATGCATTGCTCTTACATACCGATTTAATTTTAAATGTGAGATTACCTCCGTTAATATTTATGCTACAGATTCATTTTAATCAATACATATGATCAACAATTTTATCATGAAAGATTATTTTATACTTGTGCCCGTAACTGAGATTCCGTTAATTTGCCTAATTAAAATATGGTACTGATTAAACGATAACTCAGCAGTTATGAAATTGTCTGACAAGAATAATTTAATATATATTAACAGTCAGATAGACTCGTCTTGCTTTCTCAGAATTTCATGTTTTAAGTACGTATTTCCTTTTTATGCATTTCCGAATTTCCCTTTATCAGGATCATAATTCCATTTATTTTAATAAGTGTAATAATTTGTTTAATGACGTTAAAAAGATACGTATTGTGCAAGTAACAACATTAGTTTTATATTTTCCAACTTTCAAAAGTCACATTTTATTGTATCTGAATAATTTTTCTGAGTGTTTGAATTTTAGTTTTCGCCTTTCGGATCAAATTTTCAGCTTGTTTAATGCCAAAAAATCTATGAATTATTTTTTAATTAAAAAAATATACAATCGAGATGTTGAAAAATTAAGAGAGTGTTGTTCTTATACGCGTTTTCTCATTTAACAGAGGTTAGGTTACACTCTATGTAATAATACGTTTATGACTCAGCAATAATGTTAAAATCAGGGGAATCTTAAACGAAAGGAGTGTTGTATTTGTTCTTTTCAAAGCCATGTGTTTAAAAAATTTTAGATGTGTTATTTTGATGAATCTTAAAAATATTTAGCTTTTGTTGCAGTGCTTAAGTTTAAAAATTTTTTAAAGATGACACGTCAACTTTCCTTATCAAATTTAGTAAATTTTGAATTAAAATGGCTGATATGCTTTTTGTGTAGAGTGTTCATGGCAGAATGGATTTATGTGACGTTTTTTTTGTGTTTTTACATTTATTTTAATTGTTTCACTGTCGAAATTATTAGGTTCTCTCTCCTCGTGATACAGATGGTGAAGCTTTGCAGCAGAGTTGCGAGTTAGATAATCAAATGGTATTTTTAATCAGCTTAACATATAATCTGTGTTAAAATTTGCACATTCTTTTTCAAAGTAAAATTTAGGATGTGGATCAAGGAGCTTCTGGGCATGAAAATGGATCCACACTACAATCGGTACTTTTAGTTAAAAAAATTACCCATTGTTTCATATGACCAAGGGTGCTTTAATTTTAAAATTTTACAAGAAATTTGTTCCTTCAAGGGAGGAGTTTGGGCATCCAAGACCTAAGCGTACACTCGAAGAGAGCGAGAAAGACGTATTATCCTTTGAATCGATTTGATTGAATAAATTTGACTTTTTAGTAAAAATTAAAACAAAAATTATATTGATTTATACTATTTTATATCTGACAAGTTTTGTGCAATTAAATCGTAAATAGTTTTTTTTAACTTGTATTTATTCATATTACATTTACATTTTAAATAATGTATATCACGAGCCAAGTGTTTTTGTGTAAAAATAAGCAGAATGTTTTAAAGGTGGAGTTAGGTCGCCTTGTTTACATTTTATATTTTATCATTTCATTGTTTTTTGTCGAAGCTAATAAAATAGAAAGATATTCATACATTGTTTGAATTCAAAAATATTTTCATCTTTTTTTCCTAAATAATAGGATTTGCCATCTTTTGAAGAAGGATCTGCATACGAGCCATCTGTCTATTTTGCGGGCCCGGACGATGTAATTTTAAAATCTTATACTTTTAATCAAAGATTTCGTTGATTCAATTGCTAAATCGGGATTTATATACACTTTTGTGGTTTTTTTCAAATATACTTCAATAAAAATATATTTAGACATTTATATTATTCCTATTTCTTCCTTTAACTGTTTATATGTGAATTTGATATTCTCTCCTTTGCTTGAAACAAAGTTTTCACGTGCCAGTTTTGATTTTTTGTTCGAATTAAAGTAATTTGTGTTGTCTCAACAGATTTCAGCAATGTTTGTCTTCTCAAAATATTTAAAATAATATTGATTTTGAAATCATTTATATAAGGTCATTTTAAAAAACTTTCTCTTTATTTGTCTCGAAAGTTGTTTTAATCAAAATCACAATGAAGGCATTATTATGTTTGAAAATGATAAATTAGTAAATTTTTGTTGTTTATAATAATACCACTGTAACAATAATCTTTGGTGAACGAAATATTAATTTTATTTCTCAAATTTGTTGACATGTCACCAATTTTAGCTTTATCATCAAGATTCACATTTGAAGAAATATTAGATTTTTCTTATGAAATTTTTTTATCATAGTTATCAGTATTTGTGTCGGATGTTTTAAATTAATGTTTAAATATTTATTATATAAGTATTTTTATCGTGAATTCGACAATAAACAACACATTAATTTTTACGATTTTATTGAATATATGTAAAGATTTGAATTGAACCTGTGATTTAATATAACAAATGAGTTGTGTCTTGAAATGTAACTTATTTGTTTTTAAATATAATTTTAAATTGATTCCATTTGCATTCACCTTTATACTTATTAAATTCTCCTGATTGTATGAAAAAATAAGGGAATTAATAACATACCATGCATAAAAAGAAAATTTTTTTATTTACATTAAAAAATTTTTATTTTTGTTAAATTAGTACTTTCAAATCATTGAAAATATTATGCTAGCTCGTATTGAGAAAATTGTCTGATCACTAGCTCCGCTAAATCATTTGTTACACATTGAAATCGATTGTTGGATGATTGTTTTGTGATGAATCTTTGCTTGAGTTATGTTTATGAAACAGCCTTAAAGTGGTTTCTTTCATAAATCATTTTTGATTTTTTACTTTGTTTCAATCGTAAATTCTTAAACTAGTTTCAACTTGGCGTAGAACCGATTTTTAGATTTTCACTTCAATTTGTTATTTTCATCTTTCTTTGGTGGTTTTTTATTTTTTTCTTCTGTTAAAAATATTTATTTAAAAAATGATTAATTTTGTGTCTTTGTAAAAGAAAATGTTCCATGTTCTACGTTTAAGTTTTATTATCATTTACTTTTTGACGTGAATTTTAATTATCTGTCCTTCACATTTTAAAAAATGATTTAGGATGTTATTCAACTCGATTCTTGCCAGGTAAGACTTTTGATGTTAAATTATAACGTCAATCTACATAATTGATTTGAAATTTTTTATTAAAATCGCAAAACTGTATTACGTTAAATAAACTCTTGTATTTTAGATTTTATATGTTATTTTCAGATAACTGTTTCTACTTTTGTTTATAAGTCGAAAATCTTGTTTTCTTGATTCGTCGCCTAATTTTCTTAAAAGAAATTATTCTTTCCATTTTTACTGTTACAAACATATTCAGAAGATTATATTAAACATTTTCCTTAGTTTTTAATCTTGATACCTCAATTTATGTAAATATTTGAGATTCTAGCTTTATAAAGATATTAAAAACTTTAACATAAATCAAATAATTTAAAAATTTTATTTCAGAAATGGTTCAAACTTGTATCTATGTGCATCAAACTTGTAAATTTTATCAATCTTTTAATTAAGGAAGAACAGCCTAAAGGCTATTTTAGTCAAGTATGACTTATACCACCTTTTTACTTGCATTTCTTATAATTCTGAATATTTTTGAACCATTTTAAAATATTTTAATTTATATATCAGACCTAAAACTATGAAAGAAACTTTAAATGGCTTTCAACTGGGCAGTCCTTTTCATTAAGTTTTGTTTGAATTTTTATTTTTGGTTTTTCTTTAACTTATCTTTTAAGCATTTATTTTCACTTTAATTCAGTGGCGAGAAAAGTTGGAAACTTTACGAATGGAGGTGTTGATGGATTTAAAAATCAGGGATCAATATCAGATAAAGAATTCGATGGAGTATTATTAATTTTTTGTAATTTTGCGTCATAAAAATAAAAAAACCCTATTGCATAATCTTATGAACTTTCCAGTAATATTTAGGATTTTTGCTAATTTTTTTGAATTTTAGAACATCTAAATATATTATTGAAATTAATTTTGTAAAATATATTTAATTGAGTGATTAACCATTGTACATTCAAAATAATTATCATTTAAAATTTCAATATAATTTGAAGTATAAACTTGACGTCGATAACCTGGAATCCTTGGTTATTTATGATTTTACTTTCAGTTATTCAATAATGTAATAATCATGAAAAAAGTGAGAATTATTTTATTTTTAATCTAATATAACTTTAGTTTTTTCGTGTGTTATTCTTTTAATTTAAATAAAATATTTTTTTCGCTGAATTTGCTATCAATAATTATTTGGTTTTGAGCTTAGTGTTAAAACATCGTAGTTTAATAAATGTTAAAATTTTTGTTTTCATATTTGGTTTTTAATACTTTTCTATTTTTCTGAACTTTTATTTAAATCAATTTTTTCACCTTTATTTTTTGGCTACATAACTTATTTTCTTATTTTTCCTTAAATTTATTAGATTAAAAACGCTTTGGCAACTGCGTTATCTAGTAGTGTAATCCATTAAATAAAGTTTAGCGATTGATAAAAAGTGTGATAATTAAGGTAACGTGTTAGAATTTCTCGAGTCTATTCTAGATTTATTTAAATTTTCATAAAATATTTAACTACTCGATATTTTTATTCAATTATATTGTAAATTATAAAATAATAAAAAACAAGTAATTTTAACTGGAATATTTTTAAAAATCAAATTATTCTCTTTTCTGCGTATATTAAATGCGTTGAAATAATCTTTTAATTTCATTGTAAATTTAACTTTATTAATTTATAATGATAGGTTTTGAGAGATTTAATGAGTACGAGTAAGTATATGGTATTGTTTTGAATTCAATAGATCAAAAATCTCCCAGTTACTTTAAATGTAAGCTTCATTCACTTTGATCAACTGAATTTATTCCGTTAGTCGTACCTTGATGAGACTTTTCTAAATTTAAATCCTCATTTTGAGATAAATGATTGTTTTATATCTGAGTATTAAAGAGAAGTTATCTTTTTTTATCCTTTATTGATTTGTTAAATGCGCATTTTTTAATGGTTTTTGATGAGTTCTAACTAAATTTAGGGCGTGAAAATTCTTTTCCAGCTTGTATGTTCACTGATGTCTTTAGCATGATGAATTTTTGAAAGATATAATTCAAGGTATCATTTAAAATATGTTTGTATTTTTTGCTCTTGTATATTTTTTTGATTTTTCTTATAACTTATTTCAAAATTCAACGTACATTTATCTGATGTTTCAAATAACTCTATTTATTTGTTCATTAAAATTATATCCAAATAAAGAATCACGTTTTTATTTTTTCAAATTTACTAATTTCTTCATCCTATTATTTTTATAGAAGCAGGAAGCACTTGTTGAGTATTATTAGTTTCTATTTAGAAGATAAAGAATGTCAATCTTTGCTCAAGAAAAGCTTATTGAAATAAAATTGTTTAATTTTTCATTATTTTAACCTTGCTAATTTTTTTGTAATTTGAATTTTCTCAAAACGTTTGTTTTAATAATTGATGGTTTTGATAAATTTCGGTTCCCCTAATTTTTGTTTCAAATACATATAAGATACCGATGCTGTAAATCCTACTGCCGGTTTAAGTTATTTTTCCTTTAATCTTCTGGTGGGGATGTATTTGAGTTTATACAGATCAATTTTACGATACGCTTGAATTTGTAATTCGTGAATTTTATAATTTTAAATTTATTGACAATTAAAATGTTCGTCATTTGAGAATGGTCTCTGGTCGATGTAAAGTCTGTCATCTTTAAAGTTGTTTAAAAATTATTGATGGTAAAATTGTGGACAAGGAAGTTTTGTGTTTTTGCTGCATTGTGTTAGAATTCAGTTTTCGAGAAGTGTCTTCCTTTCCTTTCCACCTACAATATTATAGTTTTTTGTATATTAATATTTTCGCATGGTTTTACGTTTCGGACGTTTTTTTTATATTATTCGTCCTCTATGGTATTCTGAAGGCGGGATTTTGTTTTATTGGTGATTTTGGCTGGAATTACTCTTAAGTCTTTTCATTATATTCAGGATATTTATAGATTCAGTTTTGTATTTTTAACTTCATACACCATAATGCGTATTTCTATGAATATTTTATATACCGAGTAATTCCCATAAGATGGGGATTTTGGCTTTATTTGTCAATTTGAGTACAAAACATTCAATATTCGTCTAACTGGGTAAAAATGTACAAAATTTCTAATTTTATTCATGTGATCTCTTTTTATCGTAAACATTTGTAACAGAGAAAATTTTTCAAGACAAATTTTGATAAAATTCACATAGTTTATTATATTCCGAAGAATAATCTAATTTAAGCATAATACCAAAATCAATATTTAAGATATAAATGTGAAATATTATTTCAGCAGAATCTATTTTTATATTGAATTTTTTCCTCTGAACATATTTGTATTTGCCAAGATGTTTTTAAATAATATTTTAAGGATGCGTTTGTTCTTCATTTATAGATATTCTTCGTACAAATAAAAAATATATAGATATTTTACTTATCATTAAAAAAAGTTTGCGGTGTTCAAGCACATTCTTTTGATATGATGAATCTGGAGAAACACGTTCCAAATTTCGGTCACTGCTTAGATAATCGTTTTCTTATGCATAGTAAAACTGGAGGTATTCGTGGATTTATTTTGACTTGAAGAGTGTTAGTTTTTTCGATACATTCTGAAAATTTTGGTGAGACATTTAATATCACCAGCTTTTCGATTTTCATCACGTAATTCTTCAGTATCATTTTCAAACTTTGTTCACGATTTATTAATTTTTTTACTAATTTATAATATATTCTCTTAAACTGATGATATTTGAATTAGATCTTAATTTCTAAAATATCCTTAAAAGATTTTCTTCCAACGACCATGTTAAGTCGTCTTTATTCCTTCAGCTTAAGTATGTGAAATTTGAGTGAAATTCAGAAAAAATAGAAGCTCAAAACCTAAACTACAGCTTAAGAATACTTTTCCGGATTGTTCTTAATGGGTTTTTCTGCTAATGGTTCTTATTTTTCTCAAACCGTTTATTTATCCTGTAACTTAACAAGTCTTTTTTGAAAAATGAGAATACTATTAAACGAATATATAGAGAATTTAATTGTTTACCGAGTTTATTTTGCAAAACAATAAAGAAGAAACTTTAACATGGTAATATATTTAAATCAGAAATCTTTATAAGTATTGATAAAAAAATTGACGAAAATTTGTGGTATGATCTTAAACATGAGTAATCATGTTAACAGGTAGTATTCTTATATCTTTTTTTTGACAACAAATTGTTTCAAAAATGGATTTCGAAAACCTATTTAAACATAGGATATTCTCAAACGTATTACGAATGAAGAATGTTAAACATATTCTATTTACTCGATTTCTTTGCAGTTTATAATCCCTATAATGTCATAATTTTTTCGAAAAATAAGTAGACTGGATCATTTTAATTCATTCTTAATAAGAGTTATATCTCTGGTCTTCAAAGATTTAGTTGTCACCTCTGAAAATTTTTTGCAACATTTTCTAGATTAGATGTAATTTTCCTTGTTAATGCATAATGTGAATTCATTTTACAAATCATTTAGTTTTCCGTAATTTGTTAAAAGACACATTTTACATCTCTTAGAAGATGAAGCTCCAACCTAAAAAAGTATTTGATTATCAAGTTAAACAAACGTGAATTGTTCAAAAATACACACATATTTTAAGTTCTATATGTTTTTCCCACAATAAAATTCGCTCTTTCTTAAAAAGAGAATTTAGTGGATCTTTTCATTGAATTCGTTAAGCTATTTATTTGTACTGCACTATAGATCCAGAATTTCCACGCCGTTGCAGTTAAATCTTTTTCATATTTATTTCCAAAAATTAGAATCGTTAAACCAGTTGTATATCCATCTTTTACAGTTCTACAATATACAAATTATTTATTCAACGAACTTTTTGTCTCTTTTCATACTTTTTTAATTAAAATACTAAATTTAAAAAATTCAAAAATATGGAAGCGCGCAATAAAATATTTTTGATCAAACTTTTACTACTTTTCGTTCATAAAAAAACTTATTTAACACTCATCGCTGTTTTGACTTTTCCTATCTTACGACACAATCAACACTCTCATTTAAAAACACTATATTATGTTAAATAGCCAACAAAAAATGAAAAAATCTGAGAATTCCATTTTTTAAGCAAAATTAAATTTGAATAACACTATATTTTAAATATTATTAAATTATTTTGTGAAAAAATGAAGAAAGGATGAAATTGAGGAACACAATAATTTTCAGTGAATAATATTCTTCCAGATGAAGAGATAGTTGAACTTACAATGAAGGGTCTCAGATTTATTATTCTATTATTTAACATTAAATGGCGTTTTATTTAAATTAAAGTCACAACTGACAAATATATGCCAAAAAATTTGATTTTCTATGCATCTAAAATTACAAAATATTGTTTTTTTATAATAATTTTGAAAATTCAAAATTTTGATTCTTCTTTTTCGATATGTGGTATGATCGATAAATGTCAATCACAATTAAATTAACATGATCTACCTAATACTTCTGATATCTTGAATATGTTTAATCACCTAAAAAATCATATATCTAACTCTTTATCATTCGATACAAAACCATAAATCATATTGTGTATATAACAAGTAAGTTTATATCTAAAAATATAAAATAATTGTTTATCATGAGAAAATTGTGGAATCATCAAATTAAAAACTAATTTTTGTTATATCTGTTGATTAGTTATTTTGATATAAATTTCATCCTGTTTGACAATTTTTGTTCAGGCATTATTCTATCTTTATTATTAATTTGTTGATTCTTCTTCATTTATCTGAAATTTTAAATATACTTGCAACGTAATAAATTTAATCTCTAAGAATTACGATGCTTTATTTTTGCCAACAGAATAACCTTTCATGCTATTTATATCTCTCATATTCTTGTTGATAAATAATAGATGGCAAAAGCTTTATTTTATTTCAAATTCGCAATGCTTTTGAACAAGATGATTTTTTCAAATAAACTGGTTTAAATTGATTCAAATAGATATTTCAATATACCTCATCAAGTAAATATATTGCATTTAAAACTATGAAAATAAAAGGTGAGCAAAAAACACCTGAGACGTATATAATTCTTTAAAATTAGGATTGAAAACTCTTTATACGTGAATAAGAAAAATATCAGTCTTTTTGGTTTAAACATCAAAAATATTAGATTTTTGCTTACAACTTAGAAGCAGGATGCCATATTTTAAAAAAGAGAGATTTTCACAAAATACTTCAATCAAACGACTTGCTAGTATCTCCTATTTGATGAAATTTTGTTCATGGAAAATTTTAAATGAAATATCTATTGAAAATAATTTTGAAAATTTGATTATTATATTTAATTGCTGGTTTAAATTATTAAAAAAAATTCCTCTGAAAATTTCCAAATAAAAGGGACTTTACCACGGTAAAATAAAAGACATCTGCTGATATTTCAAATCAGTTTTTATCATTTTTCAAATTAGTTTTTAGTGCGTATATGTTAACGTGTTTTTCATTTTGATAATATTCCAAAAGTTGAATTGTGTTATAATTTTTAAGGAGATATTCGTAAACATAATTTTTTGATATTTTCAATTATTTTACAAGTTATTTTTACCCCTTTTAATATTTTAATTATTTTTTAACCAAAATGAGTTTTCTCTAATTATAACTCTCCAAATAAAAAATTAATATTAACATTTTTTTATATACAGTTACGTTTTATATAATATCGTTGGAAAAAACTATTGATATTATGTTTGTTTAAATATATGAAAAAGGTGAATATTATAGATAAAGCGGTTAATGCTATATTTTTTACATAAAATAGCACATCCCTTTATGTTTCTCTTTAATCTCTTCTTGAATGTAATCCAATGATGCGTTCATTGACTGATTTAAGTTGTGAATTAACGAGATTCGATGGATATAATATTCCTTAGTTTTAATGTAAATTCAATCAGATGATCAATTAAATTTAAGAAAATATATCAAAAATTTTGAAATATATTAATTGATATTTAACCGACGAGCGTGCAGCAGTTACGAAATTGACAAATAAGCATAATATAATTCCTTAATTCTCACACATTTTAAAAATTCTGTGATCCTACGCAGAATGTCCCTTTTATCCGGTTGCAGGAGGATTTATTGTTTCACAAGTAATTATTTCGGATATAACTGTGGATTCTGGTTATCGTTTTAAAAACAAAGAATAAGTTATTTTATATTTTGTGAATAAAAATTCAAGCAAAGTTTGATCGAAATAACTTTAAAATTCTAAGAAGGTTGTGGGGAATATCTTTATTCAAATTAATTTCATATTCTCAGATATTTTTTGATGTTTTGAATGAACTTGATTTCTTAAAGAGAACCTGTCTGATTCTTTCATTTTTTTATAAAATTTGAAGGACATGATGTTTCGTAAGAGTATTGTATTTGCAACTGATTATTCATTTATTATGGGGAATTAATAGAAACAAAATATTTGAATATTTATACTCTTCTGTTCGTTAAAATGTAAAAATGGTGACGATTGATACATTTTGGATTGCTATATGTTGAAGGATTGAGAAACTTGAGGAACTGATGTTAGATTTTAATTTATATAATTTATCATTTATTCAGTATTTTTATCTGTAAAATATATAATTAATCAACTTACTGATAACTTTAATGGAAAATTATAATTTGAAATACTAAATGAGATTTGCTGGTTTAATTAATCTCAAAATATTTTTATTGTCTTACTCTGATTCACGAAAACAATGGATTATCTTAAAATTGAGAGAAAAATCTAACTGTCATATTTAATCGCACTTTCTCTTATTTACAATATTCTTATTTTTAAAATAATTTTACAAAATAATGTACTTTTATGTTTTCTAAAAACTGTTTTTCTATCAATTTACAGAACTACCTTTCATAATTGATGTAAATCATCAAGGAAATTCTATAAATATAATAATTAACTTTAAAAATAACTTTTTTTTAATTGAAGGTTTTCTTTCTTTTGTATTTCAAATATTGAACTACCATATTATTCTTCAAAGAGAGACGCATATTTTGTTAAATTAAATTTTCCTATTGTTTTCAAGTTGATTATTTTCTCAACCTCGATTTGTGCGAAAAAAAATTTGAAAATTCACGATTTACATGAAATATATCAAAAACGGGGGTATATTTACTTTAAATGAAACATTTCTTTTCCATTAATTTATTTTATGGCTGGTTCTTGATCTCACAGAAAGAATTAGGCATAAAATATTATAAAATTGTTTACTGTCAATATCGTAACCTTTAAAATTTATGGCAAAAATAATTAATTTTAAGTGATAACTGTTTGGATTGTCGTTTTACAAATTAAAGTAACATAATTTTTAATTTATGAAAACAAAGTAACTAATCACAGAAATTACAGGATACCTACAACAGAGTTGAATCTTTCACTCTTAAAAATTGGCAGACGTTAACACAATATTTAAATTTTATCAATTCCTTTGAGGTCTTTTTTCACTCAATAAAGTTTCTTCTAAACGAATCAAATTTTCATATTTTTATGAAATTAATATTGTAAAAATTTAAAAATACACAATCATGTTGAAAATATGTTAAAAAATAGAACATATATTTTCATTACTTTACAGTGATTTAGCATCGTTAAAAACATGCAAATCTGAGAAATTTGTGGGTAAAGACTCACTAATATAATAAATATTAAAAGATAGGGAAAATTTTTTTTGATTAAAACAATTGAAAATTACGGTGTCAATTTAATATCAACTCAAAGTATAAATCTTCTAAGTTTTAAATTGTTATAATTTTGGCTATTTGCGTTTAGATTTATATTCGTATTCTTTGATTTATAATGTGAGAAAACTTTGATATCTCTCTGAAAACGAGTGGTTCGTTTCACATCTAAACTTAAGATTTGAACAAACAGGCGATTATTCTGAATTAATTTTGAATTTACATCATATAAGCAAGTTTTTTTTCAACATTTTCAAATTAGACGACACCTTCTGATAAACCCATCATAATTCAAGGAGAAAACCTCACCCTGGTTAAAATTGAATTAATCCACCCTTTTGACAATGGTTGTTCGAACAAATGTAAAGAATGCACAGTTAACTAGTCTTTTGACAATGATGAATAAGTTTATAGATCTTCGAAAAAAGTTAAAAACTGATTCGTACTAAAATTGGAAACTTTTCATGAAACTTTTATCATATAACTTTCAGTATCTGATAAATAAAAAAGAAATACATGGCATTCTTGAAACACAATCATGGAATATAAATATCTTTGGTTGATGACTCAACATATATTTTAGATAATGCCTCGTTAAATAAAGCATCAGTAGTTTTTTCAACAATAAATTATGGTTTACTCTTATTTAATTAACATCAATATGAAAATTGTAATCTGGAAAAAGGAGATTTAAATGATAAGATTTTTAAAACCATTTAGTTTTTACTTTAAATATGCCAGAAAGAGTAAAGATAACTAGAAGACATATCTTGAATCAATTTCATGATTATTTAACGCATATCTGTTTTATAAATTCCTATCCATCTTAAATTTATCTGATTTATATGAAGTAACCTGTAAAAACTATTGTGATAAAAACTAACTAGATTTCGTTAATCTCTACAATAATTTCAGAATTTAAACAAGTAAATAACTGCGCTACATGACTTTAACTTAAATATTTTAAATCAAGGAATTTCATCAGATTTTAAGTAATTTACCATAAATTTTTTTTCTATGTACAATAAACAGATCACATAAAATCAGTCAGTCAAAAATCTTTCAAGGTAACTCTTAAACTCTTTCGGGCTGGTATATAACAATGAACACCAGTGTTTAAAAAAATTCATTATTTAACTGATATTAGATATAAAAAAACTGCAATATATTTTTAGATAATTTTTATTGCCAGAATAACGATGTCACATGAAGTAATGATTTTCTATCGATGTAATTTGAAGAAACATTATTAAAAAATATATTCGAGCTCTGCAATCTCTCTTAACTCAGACTACGAACAAAAGTTTAATATTATTTAACTGTAGATGATAACATTAACAAAATAAACCCTAATTTTTCTTCAAAATTATGGATTTCCAAATCGACAACCATTTATCCAACGTTCATAAAATATCTTTTCAGATGTCATCGCCTCTTTAAAGGACGCTCAAGAAGCATGTCCCATAAAATTTTGATTGCTGAAATAAAACCAAAATTTTTAAACAAAGAAAAGAATTTCAAGTTTTCATAATTTGGAATAATGATATCAAAAACAGTGTTTAATAATTTACTAAGATGCTCATAGTTGAGATATACGGAGAATTGTCACTCAGACTGATGATTCGACACGATAACCTTAAAAAGCAACAATTTGAAAAGAATAGATTGGAAGTGATTTAGGATTGTAAAGACAGCTTAATATCTGTTTGCAAAAAAGTTACGTGAAGAAGTTACAACAAGAGGTCAAAAGTTTTGTATTGAATACCTAGCCAACTCTTTTGTTTAACTTACAGAGACGAAAGATGACCGACGTAAGTGCATTCAACTAGATAAAAATCGAAAATAGTTGGATTAGAGTATCAAATATTTTTAAGGTATCAAAAATATAGTTTAAAATTCCCTAGCTTAAATTTAAAAGACTATTAGATTGTATTTCTATTTTTCGTGAGCCGATATTAATAATTCAGACAACTTAGGCTGCTTTCAGAATACCCTTGAAGATCAATTGCAATTAGGTCGACAACGAAATCCTATAAACAAAATTGAATGAAGGATATTATTTTGATATGTCAGATGTTACATTCTTAAAAAGTTTTTATCTGTAGAAAATAAGTTTATTGAAGACTATATCACTCAAAACAGACAAAAAATCAAATACTTTATCTGTATCATCTTTAGATCAAAAATAGCTCCTTTCATTTGCAATCGTTTTTTCTTGAAAGATATGGTCATTTGTTCAATAAGCTTAAGATTATACCTATTGTACAACACTAATAAATCAATTAACCCATTCTTCGAACAACTCAAAATCACAGATTATTTCAGATCATAAATCGGGAATGACATTTACCTTGTTCATATTCTGTCGAAAGGGAGAAGCGAAAAGAACACGTTGTGTATTTTAACCGTTTTATTATGATAAAAGCCAAATAGCCATTTTATAGAGAGTTGTCAAAATATCATTTCAAATATTATTATAGGATGTGATACGTAGATACTTTCTTAACAATATTGGCTATTCAAGGAAATACATCCCATTTCTGTCTATTTTAAGATATTTGCACGTTCGTAGGCATACAAACGAAAACATAAACTTACTATCGACCATTTAAAATAACCATTTTTAAACGAACTATTATGATATCTATAGAATAATGAAGACAAAAATTCAAACATATACATGTAAATTGTATTAACTTTTAGAAAACCAAACCTCTAGCTGTTTGAAATATAACACTATTAAAAAGATCACTTCATTATATCTCTAGTTGTCAGTGTGTAACTAATACTTACACAGGATTTTTTCTTCTGCAGATTCGAGACTTATATCTTGTAGGCAGCATTACAACATTTTTGTCCAAAATTTAAATATTCAAATAAACATAAAAATCCACACTATTAGAAGGCTAGTAAGTTGTTTTTAAATCCATCAATACATCGAAATTATCAAGAAGTTAAATAGATTTTCTCATATCATTAACTTAGCGCCCAGTATGTTATGTCAGAAATGTTATATTTAAAGCTCAACTAGATATACCAACAAAGAAGTATGTAGTGATGGGTATTTTCACATTCAAACTCAACGTTTTAAAGTATAAATTATTTCAAAACATGGAGACTAAGGAAACAGCCTGCTTTATACAAATACAATTATAACCATAAAAAGTTTGATCTTAGAAATATCTCCATTTAGATACCTAGTAGATAGAGTTAATTGAAAAACTGTTGAATAAAAAATATAAAATTTTATTTTAATGAGATATTCTACTAATTTCAAAGTGTTTTCTTGTCCATTTAAAATCATAATAGATAATGCTCTCTGGTTCAAGCTTTATACTATTTCTCAAAACATGTTAAAGAAATAACTCAAAAGAATATTTCATTGTTCTGACTTGAAGCACAATTTAAGAAATCTATCTTACAAGAGAAAGGTCTTCAAAGTCGCTTTCATGAGATTTAACGAATCAGGTATATGATTTTGAATTTCCCAATTTAAGTCTATGAATATATAAGTTGAGAATTTTAATCGAAAAAGTAATGTCTCAGAATATTGTTCGTTAACTTTTAAAACTTATTTATCTCGAGATAAATAAATACACTTCTTACGAACCTTTATTTTCTTTAAACATATCAAGAGACGTAAATGTTGTTGCGTTTGAAAGACTATTTTATTCAATTTTTTGGGCAAGTTCATGTATTTTTTACAACCAATATCAACCATAAAATGATAGTAATAAACATTTCTCGCTGCCAATTATTTTTTAAAACTTGAGAATTTTTATTATTAGCTGATAAAAATTCTGTAAACTAACATACTCTGAACCGATATATGGATAGTAACCACTTTCATTTTCATCATTTGCGTGTTAATGTACCTTATATATCAAAAAATATGAAAATCGAATTTATTTTTTCGACGTATTCTATGATGTAATATTATCTCTGTTTGTAGAGTGGTTTATGCAATGATAGAATTATAACTTTTAAAAGAGACCACAATGAATTTTGACCAAAAAAGGCAAATGTTATTGAATAGAAGTTTTTTATTTTAACATTGTTATAATTGCCCTTTGTGACATCGATTACAGCATCATATATATAACATGCAAAACTTTTTTTTATAAATCTGATTGCTATATTTACTGTTTTAATATTTTTGATTCACATATCTAATTTGAGATTTAAAATAGTTTCCTGACACTTTTGTATTATAATCAGTGAAACTTTCAAAATTCTTCCTTTAAAATTGCAAATTCTCTTGTATTGGATGATATCTATACATCTCAATAAATAGATTAAAGCAAAAGAAATCGTCTACTCACAAGAATATTCATGGTAAGTCACAAAATAAAGCATACTGAGAATAATTAAAAACACTTCAATTTATAGTTTCGAGTATTCCATTCAGAGTTGAGTTAGATGTGGTACCATCTTAACCAGTCACATTTTTTAACTTGGAGTTAACGTATTTTCTCAGTATAGATATGTTTTATACCCGAGTTTGGTTCAAAAGATGGAGGAAAACATAACTTTTAGTCAATTTTTGATTAACTAGGTTGATGTAAACACGTAGTGAGGTCCTTCTAAAACGGGTGAGATGGCACGTCGCTCAAAGTTATCCCAATATTCCAAGCATACCTATCGGAAACGATCTTTCTATTTTTACCAATGTCGAGATTTTTTCCAGCACTCCTGAGAGGATGCTTATGAGTTATACGTATTGAAAGAACAAAATCACTCTTTCAGTTTAATTTATATGAGCTATCGATGAAAATCAAATACATTCTTTCACACAGGATAAAATACATTAGAGGAGTAAATATCGAAGAATAACCATTACACTGTAGTAAAAATGACACTTTACGTCAGCTAATATTATTTTAGCTTCCTATATACATATAAACAAGAAAATATTCATCTAAAAACAAATAATTTATCGTTTATATTCATTTACAACTTCATAGAACATGGTGATGATACCTTATAAGTTTATCAGAAAATTAAAATTCGTGTTCAACATTTCGCCTTGAAAAAATAAACAAGTATGAAATAAAAATTTTATTTTCAATAAATTCTGAATGAAGCTGAAACAAGAAGATGCTTTGCTACAAAATGGAAATCTTAATAAGCCTAAACAAACATACCCTTGAATTTTAAATTTTAATTATGATATTTGTCTTACCTTAATATCACCAGCCTTAAGACAACTAATTGTTAAATTTATATGCTAAGAATGATTTTTTAAAAAACAAACATCAGAAAAAGGATATATATTTAACAATGGAATATAGCCATATTTAACAAATTTTAACAATGTTTAATCGTTGCGTTTTTTAATTATTTTCTGATTAATAGAATAAATGACGTTCTGAATTTTGTAGGATTTAGTTTTTATGTCAAATGAAAACACGAAGTCAGATTAAAGATAAAATTTTAACCTTTTTCTTCTATCAAAGTTTATTACACATATTTTCATGATATTTATTTGTTCATTTTACCCGTCAATTTTTCTTGATAAAATAAACATTAATTTTTAATGGTGTGCTTTTCTCGGCTTGATATAATTTATGACATTTAAATTCTCAGCTTTGTTAAAAATTCTGAGCTTTGTTGGTTTTAATTCCTTTAATTGGTAATGTAACCAAAAATGGATATAGATTTTGAAGAGATGTGGAGGATAGGCCGCATCGTGGTTTGACATAATTGCAGTAGTATCATTGTTTTTAAAATCACATGAAGCCATTGTCAAATTAAACAAATTAATTTACTGATGAAAGCAACACAAATAATTGTTTAACTTTTCAAGTTTTTGCACATTTTGCGTATTTTATAAAGAATGAAAAAATGAAGATCGTTGTCAAACTAAATAAATATTATAACTCTGTTTCACGTTTTATAGTTGAAATTACTTTGTCAGATACACCAAAAGAAAGTAAGAAAATATTCTTTCAATAGAATCGTAGACTGACGTCACGGTTGTCCAATTTTTTTGAGAAAGACACCCGAGTTATCTTAACAGAAAAATAATAAAACTATTTATTTAAAGCCTATATTATGAATAAGAATAATCTTATTATTTTGGTATATTTAATTTTTATTAGACCCTCATGACTCAATAAATTCATAAGAGACTAAATCTTGTTTTAATTAGCTTCGAATCAGGGTATAGATGACGTTTTTTGCTTTAGGTTATAGAATTAGTTTTGACATTATTTTATGAGCTGTTTTTAAAAATTAAATGTGAAATTCTTAACTTTAAGTCATTTAAATCAAAAGAATTTTAGATATAATTCAATATTCATGAAAAATTATTTATTCACATGTTTCGATACATTTAAATCAATAAATTTTACACCTTTTCAGGATTCCATGACTCTATGAATATTCATACTTCAAATACCTCTTTTGCTAGGATTAGCTTCGTAACTTGTTTAAATAAGCAATAAAACCGTTTATCACTTTGTAAATTAAGTACACAACTCAAGTTATTGTTAGTTTATTAAAACTGTAAAAAAAGGTTTTTTATTTTTAAAATTATTTGAATTATTCTCCTTTTTAGATAGTTTTTCCGTGGAACTACATTTTTTGGTTCTTTGGTTATTTCAATCTGATTTATAACACTCGTTTCAAGAGCCTTCATAAAAAATACACGATAATTTACACTTTTTGTATTTTCAGTCATTTTTCTATTCAATGTTTTTAAATAAAATAAAATAATTAAAATATGAACTCCATTTATATATAAAAAATGAAAAGAATTTTAATGTTAAACGACATGACTTAAATTGATGGTATTATTGATGAAAATACTTTAAAAATAATATTCTGAACTTTGAACTATTCTTTTAAAGACCACTTCGATTTGATTATTTTATTTTATGTATCTAAGGCTCGTCTTACTTTTAAAAGGATGTATGTCACATTTTTAATCAAAAATCGAAATAATTGAAATTAAAAAATTGAGCCACCAACCAGTAAATATTTTTTATGGGAATTTTTAAGACCGTGTGCATATCTGTTTTGTTTTTTAGAGACTTTTAATTCAAAAAATTATGGTTTGTAAATACTTAAAATGGATTAAACCAGTTTATTGTTCGGATGATAGAACCGTTAATAGATATCTTAAAATTCTAACGAATTTTCAAGCCAACAATGCGTTTTGTGTTCACCTAAAAAATAAATTAGTGCTTAAATCAGGAAATTTCAAGTAATTTAAAAACGCCATTATACGTCGATTCAATAAAATTATTTCAACCGACAATTCTTGTGTTTATCAGTCTGACAGCACAAAATCATAAAATTTTTAATGAGCAGTTTTTTAAGAATAGATTTTATTGAAAAGCGTGTATTTTGAAAATAAAATTAGAAATTGAATTAAATCCCTTGTCGTTTTTAGTTTTCATATTGTCTACTCACATATTTTTTTCGATAACCTAATTAATTGTGTAATTTTAAACAGGCATTCCTGAATCAGTAAGATACAATGTGTATTATTCATCTCTAGAAGTGTAAAAATGCATCAATATCAGTAAATGTGTCTTCGTTTTATTTACAGTTATTTTATGTAATTTTTGAAAGTTCTGTTGTAAAATTTTTGCTAAACTATCGTCCAGGTTCAGAATTGGCTAATTTAAAGGAAAAAATTATCAAATATATAAAATTTATT